>PISX010010209.1:0-71269 GCA_004024625.1 Mellivora capensis
TGGGTGCCTGGGGTTTGTTGTGCCACCAACTGTTTTAATAGTGCGACTGAGGTCCTTTCAAACAATTTGGTGTTTACTCTCAGTGAGCACGCAGGGTGCACAGCCATCTGGGGGGCTGCTCCCCTGTTCGCTGCAGAAGAGAAGGGTACAGTGGCAGCCCAGTGCTTGGCAGGGGGAGAGGACCTTCAAGCAGGGAGGAAAGGACAGCCCCCGGAGCAGAAAGACTTACATTCCAACCCTGGCTCTCCCACCCAACTGCTGTGTGACTTTGGACAATAAACTTTACTTCTCCCAGCTTGTGTCTTCTGGAAAATGGGGGTGGCAGTCGGCTGTAGCGTGCCCACACATGCAGCCCTGACACTCGCAAGTCTGTTAACGGTCAAGGGCATCCTATCGTAAGCAACACCTGGGACTTTCTGCCCAAGAGCTTGTTCTCTGCCACCCAGGGGCAGGCTGGCAGTGCCAGGGGACCAACACTCCGGGTATGGTCACCAGACAAGGAAGTGAGAAGTGTTAGCATAGAGCTGATGTGTGATGGACAAGTGCCATGACCATGACAACCTGCAACTTGCCATATGCCCACAGCCCAGCGTCCCGACCCGGCAGCTTCTCAGCAAGACCTGCACCACAGACCTGGTTCCTGCAGGTGGTCATCACGTTGTTGTCCCCTGTCTACGGTCAAGGCCTGGAAGTTGCTTTCCAGGAACAGCACCTCAGGGTCCCACTCTTGCCCTGCCTGGGGAAGAGGACCCAGGACGAGAAGGACTCTGCATGGAAAGGTGTTCACCACCCCCACTCCCAGTAGGGAGCCCCATTGCTAAGTGCTCACTAGACACCACGCAGGCCGTGTGTGGATCCCCTGGACTCTAGCCAGCCCTGAGTCCTGAAAAGCATAACCGTCACTGGGATCCCCATCTTACAGTGCAACAAATGACACAGTAACTGGAAAGATAACGTAGCTCAAATATATCGATCGGTGCTTCCTACATGTATCAGACACTACACCGGCGAGAACTTTAAGCTTTGCAACAACCCCAGGAGACGGGTATTACTATTGTTCCATTTTACAAGGAAGGAAACTGAGGCTAATATGGGATGAGCATCTTGCTAGAGTTTTCCCAGCCTGTAAGTAAAATTTAGATCTGCCTGATTCCAGAAGCTGCTTCTTTCCTTTAAATCCCACCAGCCCTTCAGAGCAGCAGCAATCTCCGGAGAGAGGTCTCCACTGTATGGATTTCTCCCCCAGTGCCGGGACTAAAAAAAGACCTCTAACAAGCTGGCAAGACCAGCCTTGCCATGCAAGCGCACTCCTGACTCCCCTGAGGAGGTCGGATCAGCAACAACCACCCAGCAACCCAGTTTAATAACACTCTTCCAGATTACCTTATCCGTTCCCTTCTGTGACAGCCATATTTGCCCATTTTCCTATTTCTGAAACACAGTGTGTCTTAACTATAATGAAATTTAATGCGGCTTGGGTGCCTGGGTGGCTCAGTTGGTTAAGTGATCCGGGAGTTCCGGGATCGAGTCCTGCATCAGGCTCCCTGCTCACCGGGGAGTCTGCTTCTCCCTCTGCCCATCTCCCCTTCATGCTCTCTCTCTTCTCAAATAAACAAATAAAAATCTTTGTCAGAGAGAGATAGCGAGAGGGAGAGCACGAGCAGGTGGTGGCAGAGGGAGAAGCAGGCTCCCCGCTGAGCAGAGAGCCCAATGCGGGGCTCGATCCCAGAACACCCGGATCATGACCTGAGCCGAAGGCAGACGCTTAACCCACTGAGCCACTCAGGCGCCCTTAAATAAATAAAATCTTTAAAAAAAAAAATTTAATGTGGCAGAGTTTCTAATTTCTCTTCCAACCCTGTGATGATGTCAAGAACACATGTTACAACTCAAGGCGTCCCAGAATCAAAGGAAAGAAAGTCCATCTAAGACAAGTTCTAATCCCATCTCGTTAAAGCCCAGAACAGTCCTCAGAAGGCTGAGAAATGAGCAGCCTAAATAGTCTCCATCAGACCACGCACAGAATCCATCAAAGTGCACCTGGCCCTGCATGGGGTCCCACCCCACAGCCTCCCATCTACCCAGCTCGGATTCCATCCTTCTTGCACTTCTACTAAGAAAGGGAAGAGAATTCCTCCCTTTTTGGTCCACAGGTAACAAAAGCTAATGAATGCCCATGATATTTTAACACTGAAATAAACATTTATCTCTATCTTTCATTTTGCCACTCATTCATTCATTTATTCATTCATTCCTACAACAGTTCATCAGATGCCAGCAGATGCCTGTCCAAGCTGGGCACCTTCCTCCCATGGAAGGTAGAAAGGTGAACCAACAGTCGCTGGCACCTGTGAAAACAGACATGGGTGCAAAGCCCGGAAACAGTGCAGCTGATCAGACCCAGAACGGCTTCACCGAAGGGGGGGGGTGGTAGCAGCAACAGGCTTTGAGGGATGAATGGGGGGACAACACACAGAAAAAACAGGAAGAGGGATTTTTAAGTGCACAGAGCAGCAGCAAGTCTGATGCCACAGCATAAGCTGCAACTTCTGCTGGACACCTGTTTGCTGACCCCTCTGCCACGTGGAAGGCAGAGCCCTGACACCTGTCACCCCATGTGCCTGCTCAGCGGTGCTCCCAGGCTCTCGGCGCCAGCGTGCAGAGCCAGGCCTTGCCCAGGGCACCTGAGTTACTACGACCCCAGCCTCTCGCTCTAGGTTCTTAGCCCGCCTGCCCCTAAATATGGTTTGCATCCTGGGGATCTAGACAATTATCAGTACTGACAATATGCCTGCTCTAAAAGGCTGGATATATATTTTTAAAAATATTTAATTGTGGTTTAAAAAATACCACATGCCATGGAGTTTACCATCTTAACCATTTTTAACTGTGCAGTTCCGTAGTGTTAAGTAAATCCCCTCGACCGTTGTTGTACAACAGATCTCCAGAACTTTTCCAACTTGCAAAACTGCTCATCAGACAACAGTCTATACCCATTGGACAACAGACCCCAAATCCCTTTCCCCCAGCCCCTGACCACCCCATTCCACTTTCTGTCTCTAGGGGTTTGACCCCTTCAGATACCTCATATAAGTGGAATCATGCTGTATTGGTCCTTTTGTGACTGGCTTATCTCAGTACAACGTCCTCAAGGTTCTTCCACAGTGTAGCCTGTCAGAGCCTCCTTCCTTTTTAAGGCTGGGTAATATTCCACAGGGTACATGCCACATTTTGCTCATCTCCTCATCTGCTGATGAACAGTCTGGGTTGCTCCCACCCCTTGGCTATTATGAATAAAGGATATGGATGCCTAAATATCTCCTCGAGATCCTGCCTTTAATTTGTTCGGATATACACTTAGAACCAGAACTGGTAGATCATACTGCCGTTCCATTTTTAATTTCTGAAAAACTAGCACACTGTTTTCCAGAGGTTGTACCCTTTCACAATCCTACCCAGAGTGCACAAGGGTTCCAATTCCTAGGATTGGATACATAGTTGAAGAATAAACGAATGATATATCTGGGTGAATAATGGACATACCATAATAACACAGTAAGTGCTTTCTAATGGGCACTTTCCCTCTGCTGACTTATAAGCTCCGTAAACTTTACTGAAGAATAGGAAATAAGAGCAAAATGCCACACGAAGAGACCTGCGGGAACATACTAAAAACCTCCAGGTACAAAGGCTAATTTTGTTCTCATCACCACTCTCAGTTATCAAAAATTCCTCCAGGACAGGGACCATGACTTCCTTTCCTCTAAATCTTTGATATTGACTTATGGGGCCCTCCTGGCTAAGGGGCTAAAGGACAGCAGGCATGCAGCACTATTTGCTGAATGGTTACAGAGGGCAGGTTCAATCAAGGAAGGCTTCCTGAAAGAAGATGGCTCTGAACGAGGGGGAAGACAATCTGACAGAGAAAAGGAAGCGCAGCTGTGCCTATAGAGGGGGCCTGACTCATGAGTTTCCTCTCTTTCCCAAAGGCAGAGGCAGTTTGTGGGTGAGCTTGGACCCAGCAATAGAGGCACCTGACATGATGATGTGACACGCTTCACAGGCGCTCAGTAAACACCTGCTGATTGACTGTATGTTCAGAGTCAGATAAAAACAAGGCAACATAAGAAAGACTCCGTATGAGTTGTCAAAATGGGAAATGAGGGGGTTCCTTTTCCACTCTAGGGAAAGAGTCATGTGACCTAAACTCAGCTTTCCCATCCCGCTACCTCCAGTCAACAGGAAGCCCTAGAAGAAACCACCTGTCAGCCCCACCCTGACAAAGCCTTGTGACCAGGTGATGCCACTGTTGGGGCAATCGCAAACTCAAACTTCTTTCTGGAATACCTTCTTGATTCTTAGGAATTTTACTGCCTGGAAACCTAGAAGGATCTGCCAGGGTCTACAAAACTTCTTTTCAAAATTAAGTTTCCCCAGAGTCAAGGCTTTTTTCTTCCAATGAGGATTTAGGTCTCCTCTATTTCCCAGCTGTGTGTCTCCCAGGTGCCAGGGGAGACACTGGGGCTGGACACAGTGGACTGGCTGTAGGCTTACAGCCTCTCCCCTTGCTCCTCAGTGTTGCCGGAGACATCAAACTCAAGATGCCCGGTAGGCCGGAAGGCCAAGGAAAATGACCCAGGCAGGCACGACAGCGCTGTCCGCAAAGCAACCCCACACCCCTTCCCTATCCTTCCAGAGAAGATGCTGGGGAAACCAGAAGACCCTGCGGCTAGCACAGTGTCTGGCTCAGAAAATGTCTGTTGAATGAACTCATTAATAACTGCCTAAACAGACAGCCCTACACCAAGACCTTCCAGGCACACATTCATCTCTCATCCAAGCCTAGTGGCCAACCCGTTAATACCAGCTAAACAGGGCCCCGGGTTCCCTCAAGCCTCCTCAGTCCCAAATGTAGGTTATCTTGAGCATCATCTTCTGGGCCCTGGTGTGGACCCAACTTCTCTCAGAAATCAAGGCTTCCCACCTGCCCCAACCCAATTCTCTCCAAGTGACAAAGAACTGCAGGGAACTCTGAGGCAGGAGGTCTGGCCTCAGCTCCCCGCCTTGGAGACAGAACCATCTGGGCCATGGCTCCTCAAAGCCTCTGGTGCCACAGTGATAAGACGAGAGTCGTGATGTGCGGGGCCCACAGCTGCTCGCCCAGCTTCCTGGGAGCCAGGGAGACTAAGCGGAGAGAGCAGAGACTTGTCACTCTGGCGTCGTAGCGACCTATGTTGACACAGGTCCCCTTCCCCTTTGTTACAAACAAGGTATGGTCTTAAATAAGTATGACTCAAAGGGTTTACAATATATATCCCCAAATGGAAAGGGAAACAGAGGGCTCCCCCCCAACACACACATCAGAACAAAGGCCTCAGCAGCCAGAACACATCTGAGTCTGGCTGCACACACTCACACCCAGGCGGGCCGACCTGCCACGGTAGCCACATGGGCCCCTCCCTGTGGGCACAGGGAAAGGCGGCGGGGCGGTCCCGATGCCCATCCTGAGGCTCTCACAAAGGACTTCGTGTGCTAGGTCGGGACATTCTACATTCTAGCGTCAGCCTGTTTCCTCTGCGGAAGCAGTTTTCTTGGCTCATTCTGATAGAAGAGATATGAGCGGAAAGACCAGTCCTGCCTCAGTCCCCTGGGACTGTTGTGGAAAGGAGTCATGTAAATCCTGTGAGCCTGGAGGGCCCACATTAGCAGAAGCCAGAGCTAGACCTAGTCACAAGACAGAAAACCCAACAAACACTGGCTTGAGGAGAAAAGTAGGGGGAATTTATGGGCTGTCAAAGGGAGAAGTCCAGGGTCAGAAGTAACTTGGGTGTGGCTGGAGTCAGGGACTCCGGGGACGTGGCTAGGGAGGGATTCTCGGCATCTGGGGGCTCTGCATTCCTAGAGGGAGTTGGGGGTGGCATCTCAGGCAGGCTTGCCCTCAGGGGTCACTGGCCTTCAGGCTGCCACAGCTCAGCAATCCCCTGGGGGAAAGGCCCCCTCCCAGTTCTAATGACCGTCTCAGGGCTTGCTTCTGAAGGTGAGCATCCTTGAACTGACTTCCGTGGCCAGTGGCTGGAACATTCCACCAACTGGGTATTGCTCATGTACCCAGAGGGTTCAGGGGCTGGGTCAGATCCACAGGATGCACATGAACTAAATGAAAAACCCTGGTGTAGACTACAGATAATTTTTATTTATTTAGGGAATAAAGTAGCAATTGACTTCGACTTTAAATAAACCAGAACAAAAGACTGAGCTCTTTATGTCTTTTTCCCCCGTAACAGCTTTATCAAGATGTAATTCATATACCATACATTTCACCCTTTAAAGTATACAATTCAGAGGTTTTCCTACAGTTCACAGAGTGGGACAACCATCACCACAATCAATTTTAGAGCATTTTCATCGCCCAAACAAAGAAACCCCATATCCATCAGCAGTTACTGCCCGTTCCACCTTCGGCTCTCTCCCAGCAGAACAGAGTAACTTTCTGTCTCAACAGATTTGCCTGTTCTGGATATTTCACGTAAGTGGAATCACACATTTGATGGATTTTAAAAATTCTGTCTTTTGTGGCAAAAATCTGCAAAAAGACCCCAATCCCTAAACTTCTCGTTGAACTCAGGCCTTACTCCCTGTAATGGTTATTAGGGTGGTGGGCCACAGGAGGGAGGACAGGGGCTGGGACACCCTCCCATGGGGGGCCTGAGATGGCTCACTGCCTAAACGTCAGCCCCTGCGGCAGGGAGAGCGAAAATGTCTCCAGGAGGCCTTGGCCTGTACTTCTGGTCTCCCCTCTGGCCTGGTACGAGGCAGAGCCCACAAAGCAAGTTAGACATGTGTCAAGGAATTCCCCAGGAAGAGCTCTGTGGGTTTCTAGCAAGTACCCTTCCTCCTTCCTGAACTCACCTGGGATTCCCCTTCTCCCCATAAGCGCATGTTCTTGCCCGTGTGGGCCCAAGCGGTTCAAACCCATCCCAGAAATTTGCTAGTTAGCCTGTGACCCAGTTGGGGTCAAGGAGACTCGAAGCTGGAGGTTCCTAGGAAAGCTATTTCTTGATCTTCTGTTAGAGATCTTGGACATGGTGCTTTGTCCCTTCCTCTGGATGTGACAATACAGATGGGAAGCTCAAAACAGCTGCAGCCAGTGTCACGACCAGCCTTGGGGAGAAACCCACACACAAAGCACAGAGCCACAGAACTACAGGAAATGGGAGCCAGGGCTCCTGGAAGAGAAGGGAATTCTGGATCCCAGTACACTACACACCCCTCATTTTCCACTTTCTCCCACCCCATGCCCCTAATTGACTTCTAGGGACTCATGCACGGGCTCCCTACCCCTCTGGCTTGCAGGATCCTTTTAGCCAACAGGGAGCCCCCAGCTGGAGACCCGAGAGGGAGAGTACTGACCCCCTCTCTGGTGGTCACTATGAACTGGCTGCCACCCTCAACCCATGTCCCAGATCTGGTCAGGGACCCTCTCCACAGCCCTCACTGTCTCTAGGTTCCAGTTACCATTCCCTCCCCATCTCTCAAGCCAGGATGCCACGAGAGTCCCGGAGCTGCCCACCCTGGGCACTATGCTATCCCTGCAGCCTCCCTACCCTCTCACGCCTTCTTTTATTTAAGTTTTATTTATTTATTTTTTAAAGATCTATCCATCCATTAGAAAGAGAGAGAATACATGAGCCGGGGGAGAGAGAGTAGGAAAGCAGACTTCCCCCTGCTGAGCTCAGAGTCCGATGCAGGGTCTGATCCCCAAACCCCAAGATCATGACCTGAACTGGAATGAAGAGTAGGTCACTTAACTGACTGAGCCACCCAGGCATCCCCTGCCCCTCTTGCCTTCTTAAAGATCCCTTTATGTGGCTCACGAGTACAGGAAAAGATGCTCAAAAGCATTAGTCATTAGGGAAATGCAAACTGAACCCACAATGATATACCACTCATATCCCCTAGCTCAGCCATTAAAAAAAAAAACAAAAACACTGACACACACATACACAAAACATAAAATAACAAGTCTTGGTGAGGAGGTAGAGAAATCAGAACCCTCATAAATTGCTAATAAGGATGTAAAATGATTCAGCCCCTTTGGAAAAGTTTGGCAGATCCTCAAAAAGTTAAATATAGAGTTACCAGATGACTCACCAATTCCATCCCTAGATATATACCCCGAAGAATTAAAAACAGGTTGTTTTGTTGTTGTTGTTGTTAAAGATTTCATTTATCTATCTGAGAGAGAAAGAGAGCAAGAGCATGAGGGGGGAGGCAGAGGAAGAGGGAGAAGCAGGCTCCCTGCTCAATTCCCAAACCCCAGGATCCCAACCTGAGCTGAAGGCAGACACTTAACCGACTGAGCCACCCAGGCACCCCTAAAAACAGGTTTTCAAACAAATACTTAAACATGAATGTTCATAGCAGCACTATTCACAATACCAGAAGGTGGGAACAACCACATATCTACCAATGGATGAATGGATAAACAACATACGGTCTATCCACACAGTGACATATTATTCTGCCATAAAAAAGAAAGAAGTACCGATCTGTACGCTAACAGGAATGAACTTCAAAAACATCATGCTTAGTGTAAGAAGCTAGACACAAAAGGACACACACTGTATGATTCCACTTATAGGAAACATCTAAAATAGCTAACTTCATAGAAACAGAAAAAATGGTTGCCAAGGGTTTGAAGGTGAGGGGGTGGTTGGTGGGGACTGACTATTTAATGGGTACAGGGACTCCTTTTGGATAATGAGGTGATGGTTGAACAACACTGTGAATATATTAAATGTGACTGAACTATATTCTTTAAAATGGTTAATGGTTGATTTCATGTCAATTTTACCTCAATTAAAAAATCCTTTATGAAATTCTCCTTGAATCATCTTAGTTCAAGGGAGCTATGTGTGTCTTGCAGGGAGACTGACCCCCTGTCCCCACCTTGTGGACTTAGAGTTACATGAGTCCGTGTACTTTCTTGTTGTTTCAATTAAGCCAGTCTTGTTCTATGTATCGGGAAGTTTCCTAACCCACGTAACCCAGTCAACCACTTCCCAACTGGGTGGCCACAGGCATTCATCTCAGCTTCTCTGAGTCCTAGTTTCCTCATTTATAAACTAGAACTAATAATACCAAACTCATTGGGTTGGTATTTATGATTACTGTGACATTAACATAAGAAAATGTCTAAGAGGTATCTACAACATTAGGTGGGGCTCAAAGGGTGACTTCACTCATTCTTTTTAACACTAAATTATGACTCTCCCTCAGTGGCAATTAAGGTCTACCTGGTGGAAATGGTACCAGGCTCAAATGAGCCATTCCCCCAAACTCTGTTCCCACTTCTTCCTGCACACACAGAGTGACTATATTTCCCAGACTTTCTTGTGGTTAGGTGTAGCCCTATGTCAGAGTTCCAGCCAATGGACAAGAGCAGAAATATTTGCCATTTCTCAGGCCAAGACTTTTAAGAAGTATGTGTGCCTTCTGTGTGTTCTGTGTTCTTTTTTTTTTTTTTAAGTGGGTTCCATGCCTAGCATAGAACCCAATGCAGGGCTTGAACTCACAACCCTGAGATCAAGACCTGAGCTGAGACCAAGAGTCGAGTCAGGCGCTTAACCAACTGGGTGACTTAAGACACCCAAACACTCCTCTTCTGTGTTCTTTATCACTTCTGCCAGTGGAGGCAGCAATGACAATGGGGACAGCAGAGCCACAAAAGTGGGAGGAGCCCAGGTCTATGAGTCACCACATGGTGGAAAGCCACCACTGAACTAGAAATACCCATTTTGGACTTTCACATGAGTGAAGAACAAATCGAAACATCTTTTGTATTTGAGTGGTTAAATAAATATTCCTTACTGCTTCTATTAACACTTTCTGACTAACCATTCTAGTCTCCTAAGGGTGAAATGTCGGTTGGATTGGATTGTACAAGGTTTCATTAATTTATCCAAAAAAATCTTCAGCTGAACCCTTTCTATGTGCCAGACCCTATGCTAGATCCTGCAGGTTCCAAATAAAGTAACAATATAACCACATCTGCCCCCAGGAAGCCACAAAGTAATAAGGGAGACAGAGGTATAAACAAAAGCAGTCATTAAAATGTTTCAGATGCCTTGAGAAAAGCCTGCACAGGTAGCGTGAGGACACAGACAAGGAGGTGCTCAATTCTACTGGGAATCAGGTGGGTCAGGAATGGCCTCCTGGGGCAGGGTGGGGGGAGACACTCAGGTTCAGGAGAAGGGGCTCATGGAGCAGATGACTGTCACAGGCATTCGAGGCAGACAGATCCACCTGAGAAAAGCTGTGGGGGCCGGAGGCGGAGGGAGTGTGAGGGGGATGGAAACATTCCCATGGAAGCTGCAGGGCAGAGGGGAGGGAGGGAAGATGAGGAGAAAGGGAGGGAAGGGGAGGAGGGGGATAAAGAAGGGGAAGAGGGAGAGAGGGCAGCCTTGTAGGAGCTCATGGACAGATAACTGTATGACTTTGTAGAGAAATTAATATGACCTGCTCTAGCACTTTCCAGGTGAGGCCTGGCTTTCCAACTTCTTGACACAAAGGTAGATCCTGGGGATTCGACCCTGCAATGTTTCCTGGCTCCTGCTCTCTGGCCTGTGCTCTGCCCTTCCATAGAGCATCCTCCTGCCTTCTCACTTATCCTGGGCTTCTCTGCTCCTTTCCCTGAGTTCCCTGCTAAGCCTCACTCCATTGTCCTTAGAAATCCAGGCATATCCCCGGTGATCTTCCTCCTTCCTCCTTCCCTGTGTCCCCCAAACTCTCTCCCATAAATCAGCTCCTTTGAGGGGACTCACAGCACAATGAAATAAGCCCCATGCCCAAAAGTGATCATGGCAAATCTTGGTTTACTGCCCAAAAAGGTGCTTGAGCCAGGGAATGAGCCAGAGGTTTGGAGGCATGGGTCCTGGGTTCAAATCCCGCTGTCACCTGCTTATTCAGGTACCTTGGGCAGGTCAGCAGGTAGGCTGAAGGCCCGGTTTCTTTCTTTCTTTCTTTCTTTTTTTTAAGATTCTATTTATTTATTCAACAGAGATCACAAGCAGGCAGAGAGGCAGAGAGAGAGAGAGAGAGGAGAAAGCAGGTTCCCTGCTAAGCAGAGAGCCCGATGCAGGGCTCGATCCCAGAACCCTGAGATCATGACCCGAGCTGAAGGCAGAGGCCTTAACCCACTGAGCCACCCAGGCGCCCCTGAAGGCCCGGTTTCTTGAGAGCTGATTCTTTCCATTATTCTTGATAGGCATAATAAAGACAGAGCTGGAAATGACCTCAATACCCATCAGCTTCACCTCCCATACTTTCTGCTGAAGCAATCAAGGCCCTCAAGTTTGAGCAAGCAGCTTGAGGTCACGGTTGAGGGCAACGTCAAGTCTATGTAAAAGTGCAATATTAAATAAAACTAAATCACCACTGGCCTAGGTCAGTTTGTAACAGTTCTTACAGCCCATACTGAGGCCACTTTCTATTTGATTTATGACATTCTGATTAAAGAAACATTGCATCGTATCTAAAACCCAATGATACTAAATAAGTCAGGAGACCAAGAGTGCTACAATTATCACACAATCATAGAATTCCTTTTTCTTTAGTTTGATCCCATTTGCCAACCCTCTCATTATATAGACAAAAAAAAAAAAAAAAAAAAAAAAAAAAAAAAAAAACACCACACACACAACAAAAACCAAAAACCAAGAAACCTGAGGTTTCCCAGAAAGGGAAAGTGACATTACCAAAGCTACAAAACCTCTTTGAGGGAACACAAGAATGCAACCCACGTTTTTGGCTCTCAAAACTGTTTTTCTCTTTAGTATACATTTATACCAACAAGCACTGGTTATCACCAGATGAGTACGATAACCTCTGGGACAAATATATACTAGTATAAGGTACAGAAGTGTGGTTGGGGTGCTCGCTTTGGCGACACATACACTAAAACTGGAATGAAGTGGTGCTTGGCAACTTTAAAATATAAAGAACTGCTACAAATAAACAAAAAAAAATGTATACCAAATACAGTATGAGCAAAAGATACACACAGTCAGCTCCTAAATTGGGAAAGCCAAGGGCTAGGAGATGAAAATATCTTCGACTTCAGTATTAAATTAAAAAGTGCAAAAAAAAAAAAAAAGGGGGGGCACCTGGGTGACTCAGTTGGTTAAGTGTCCGACTCCTGATTTCAGCTCAGGTCATGATCTCAGGGCCGCGTTCTTTATTCAGGGGGGAATCTGCTTGAGATTTCCCTCTCCTTCCGCCCCTCCCCCTGCTCATGCTCTTGCTCTTTTGCTCTAAAATAAATATATCTTAAAAAAAAATTAAAAATCCAGGGGCACCTGGGTGGCTCAGTGGGTTAAAGCCTCTGCCTTCAGCTCAGGTCAGGATCCCAGGATCCTGGGATCGAGGCCCACATCGAGCTCTCTGCTCAGCAGGGAGCCTGCTTCCTCCTCTCTCTCTCTCTCTGTCTGCCTCTCTGCCTACTTGCGATCTCTGTCAAATAAGTAAATAAAATCTTTTAAAAAATAAAATAAAAAATAGAAAATGCAAACAAAAACAACATTCACATTTAGCCTACTAGCTGTGCAAAGATTAATACAATTGATAATATTTATGGCTGAGATGGGCTTCAAGAAATATGCACTCTCAAGGAATGGCTCTGGGAAATATAAATTGGTAAAGTTTTCTGAAACACAATTTGGCAATACATATGATACTTCAAAACAGCAATTCCACCTCTGGAATTTGTCATAAGTAAATATATGGACAAGTACATAAATGCAAGCATCTGAAACAACGTAAATGTCTACCAGTAAAGAATCAATAAAGTATGGGACGCCTGGGTGGCTCAGTTGGTTAAGCGGCTGCCTTCGGCTCAGGTCATGATCCCAGCGTCCTGGGATCGAGTCCCACATCGGGCTCCTTGCTCGGCAGGGAGTCTGCTTCTCCCTCTGCCTCTGCCTGCCACTCTCTCTGCCTGTGCTCACTCTCTCTCCCTCTCTCTCTGACAAATAAATAAATAAAATCTTAAAAAAAAAAAAGAATCGATAAAGTAAACTATGGCATGCCTCTAGCCATCAAAAATGATCGTGTAAAAATTTATTTGCATGAAGACTCCCAATATATTAAGTGAAAAAAAATCAGATTATTGAAGTACTCCTCGTGTAAGATTTTGCCACCGCTTGCAGAAAGCAGGTAGCTGAGAGTCTATCTGCATAGCAGTCATCTCTCAGTGGCTGGAGATCACCATCTTCCACTCTAGTTTTTCCTGTTCTTTCTGGGTTTTGTTATTTGTTATGAGCTCATATTATGTTTAGATCCAGGAGGGGTGGGGTT
Organism: Mellivora capensis; assembly: GCA_004024625.1. Taxonomy (NCBI): domain Eukaryota; kingdom Metazoa; phylum Chordata; class Mammalia; order Carnivora; family Mustelidae; genus Mellivora; species Mellivora capensis. The sequence continues at coordinate 13,354 of PISX010010209.1, forward strand.
ATAGAAACATGCATAGTTAGTGGCTGCCTATGTGGCAAGTGAAGGGACAGGGGAAATGAGTGACAGCTAATGGGGAGTAGGCTGGGGTATTGAAAACGTTCTAAAGACTGAGGGGTGCACAACTCGGGGACTCTATTAAAAACCACTGCCTTCTGCACTTGGAATGGATGAATTACACGGTATATGAATTATACTGTGTTATAGAAATATAATTTAAAAATTAACCGTTAAAGTGTAAAAGGCCTGGAGGTTAAAAAACAAAAAATAACAAGGAGCTGAGCTGGGAAATGGGGAGCAGGGCACAACGCTTTCCCATGGGGCTGTGGCGGTCGACTCTCTGGTGTATACAGGCAGAATCCAGCCAACACGAATTTCTGGATACACTGTCGTAGTCCCGTCTCCCAGACCAGGAGGGTGCTGGCTCAGTGGACACCAGGCTTCCCAGGCTCCAGATGCAGGCACCCACACACCTCCCCTGTGCAGACAAGCCCTGGACCACCTCTGGCCAAGGGCCCGTGGGCACGCCGACTCTGACAGCAAGTCTCTCCACCTCGCCATCCTCGTCTTTCCCTCCAGAATGCCCAGAGCCGCCCTGCAGGCTCGAGACTTTTGAACAACTGAATCATACCAGCGACACGCTGGCATCAGAATCCACACTGGGTGTCACACTCGGCTCTCAGCAGGTGTGAAAGGGACTCACAAGAGCCCTTCCAGAGCACCCACCGCGTGGCAGGCCCTCGCCCGTGCACGGCAATCACAGCAGGGGGCAAAACACACCGGCCCCCTGGGGCTCAGAGACGGCAGAGGGAAAGGACGAGGACAGATCAGTGTGACAGATGTTTGGATAAGGGTAAGCACAGGGGTATACCGGGGGCACCAGAGATAGCTCCAAACCCTATCTTAGGCATCGGGAAATGACAGGTCCATTGCCTACAGAATAAACATGAAGAATGGTGACAGTTTATGTCCGGCTCTGGGAAAGGGGGTGCATTACTGTCCTTAAGGAGCTCAATCTGGTTAGTGGAATTGGAGCATGGGACCTAGGAAGTTCTCCCCTTCTCCCAGGAATGGCTGAAGTAGAACCAACACTGTCTGAGGATGGTTCAGACGAGTCAAAGGGTGGGGATCCATAAATCCACCCCTCTTCCACAGCTTCTGCCTGGCCCAGGCCACCATCACCTTCTGCCTAAATTATTCCAACAGGTTCCTAACCATCTCTTCTATTCTTGCCCACTCCAACCTATTCTCTAGAATAGCAGACAGCAGGAACCTGTTTGGTTTTTTTTTTTAAAGGTAAGGCAAGATCATACCACTTCTTCTCTGCTCAAAACCTTCAAAGAGCGTCCTTCTTTGCTTAGTATAAAAGCAAAAGTCCCCAAAAGGCCCAGCAAGGTCATGCCCCCCACAACCTGTGCCATCACCTTTTTCCCTGATCAACAACTGCCCCATCACTTATTCAATGCCACACTGGCCTTACTGAGGTTCCTTGAACAGGGTCCCACATGCAGCTACCCTAGGGCCTTTGCACTCACTATCCCCACTGTCTAGGACACATTTTACCCCAGACTGCCACATGCTCACTCCCTCAGCTCCTTTTGATCTTTGCTCAAATGTCACCTTTTCAGGGAGAGTTTCCTTGAACACTTCATTTGACAGGGTACACTCCCTCAGCACTCCCCAGTCTCCTTTCCAGTGAATATTTACCCACAAGCACGTTTCATCATCTCATATCCATTCATTTGATGTCTGGTTGCTCTCTGTTTCTCCAGTTGGAACATTAGCTCCATGAGAACAGGGATTTTCCCCTGTTGTGTTCACTGGTGTTGCCCAGCCCCTAGAATAATGCTGGTGTGCAGTGTAAACTCAAATAAGTGTGGAATAAATACCAAGGTTTGTAGCCAAGTGGCTGGGAGGAGGATGCCTGAGAGTCATCAGCAGACAGAGGGGCAGAGGAGGGGTGGGTGGGGGAGGGGCACTTCAGCAGAAGAGGTCATGGGGCAAAGAGCTTGGCCACTCTGTACCCAGAGACTATTTTTAAGCCATCCGAGGCTGGGAAGTCTTTACCTGCTTTTCCACAATATTCTAAGTAATTAGAGAGCAATGAGGACGAATGTCCTTCCTGCCAATTACTGAGGCATTCCGGGAGCCCCCACATCTCCTTCCTTCCTCATAGGGACCCTACCTCCCATGCTTCTGACAGTGACTTTTCTCCCATGAAGTGCAGGTCTCTCCAGACACCGACTCTTTCTTTCCACCTCTGATTATTGGGTTTTATAAGTAGCACAAAGCCCTTTTTCAGAGTTGCAGGGTTAAGAGGAGAAGAAGCAACTTTTATTCATCAGGGCTCCCAGGTGCCCCCAAATATACCCTAGATGAGCTCATTTTCATCCCTGCTCCACAGCGTGTCAGCAGTGCATGCAGAAACGGGGGCCCCAAAGCAAGCCCAGAGTGGGCATCCTCACCCAGGACTCTGACCCAGGACTCTCCCATGCCCACGGCCTCACCCGTTCTACCACACCACTGTCTCCACGACCCAGCAAAACTCAGACTATTCCTCTGTCCCTGCCTTAAGCTCGGGGTTTGTTCCCTCACATCCGAACTTTCTCCCAGTGCCCCACCAGGGTGGCTGGTGCACAGGGCAGAAATGTAGTAGGTACAGCTGAGCCCCACTGGGGAGGGCGGTTTCTAAAGCACAGAGCTGCACATCTCACCATCCTGGAGACAGGATTAGGGCCAACCTCCTCCCCAATCTTGTCCTGGCTCACTTTTCCAGACTCTGGGTGCTTCCGCTCCCCGAGGCCCCAGGGACACCCTTTCCCCATCCCCACACGGAACCCTTCTCCGATCCCTGGCACACACCGGCTGTGGCTACTGTCCTGTGCCAGTCTCTGCCTTTGACCCCAAAGCCCCCCCGCATCCCTCGTCTGCTCTACGGATGCCCGTCTCAATATGTGGGTCAAATGTAGTCAATATGTGTCAATATGTAGTCAAAATGTGACTACAGGACAGACGGAATGTCACATCGTCTCCTGACGAGGTGCTCCTTAGTGTCCCTCTCAGCCTCTAGGCTGGGAGCACAGACTGCTAACCTCCTGTTCCCAGAGTGACATCGGGGAAGTTCTCAACAAGTGCCATGTGGAGGCCAGATTCAGGCCAGTGTTTGCTGAATGAACGCCTCAGGCCGATCTCCAGACACATGCAACCCTCCTTCAGGTCAGTCTGGGGTTTCTAGGGCTGTCCCTGGACAGCACCCACGATGAGGCACCTTAAAACAACAGAAATTCGGGGTGCCCAGGTGGCTCAGTGGGTTAAAGCCTCTGCCTTCAGCTCAGGTCACGATCTCAGGGTCCAGGGATCGAGCCCCGCATCAGGCTCTCTGCTCAGCAGGGAGCCTGCTTTCTCCTCTCTCTCTGCCTGCCTCTCTGCCTACTTGTGATCTCTGTCAAATAAATAAAAATAAAATTAAAACAAAAACAAAAACAAAAAAAACCAGAAACTCACTCTCTCACAGCTCTGGACACCAGAAGTCCAAACTCAAGGTGTCAGCAGGGCCACCCCGCCTTTGAGGCCACCAGGGAGAATCCTCCCCTGCCTCCTCCTCGTCTGTGGGGTTGGCGGCAGCCCCTGGCGCTCCTCGGCTTACCCTCTCCCTGGATCCTGGGATCGGCCTCGCTCTGTGCATGCCTGCCTGTCACTGGGTCCCAAGTTCCCCTTTTCATAAGGACACCGGTCACACTGGATTAGGATCCACCCTAATGACCTCATTCTAACTTGACTACCTCTTATAGAGACCTTATTTTCAAATGAGGTCACATTCTGAAGTCCTGGGGGCTAGGACTGCTCGTATCTTTTTTGGAGAGCACAGCTCAACCCCCAACCATCATCATCGTCAGGTCAGGGCATGTTCGCGCTTGCAGTTGGCATGTGCAGGCCATTCTCATGTTCTCCTCATGCTACCACATGGAGGCCCCCCATGACCCTGGCAGATGGAAGTCCCATTCTCCCCATGTGACAAGTAGCAAGACTGAGGCTCAGGGAGGCTTGGAACCTGCCCAAGGTGAGCAAGTGCAGAAGGTTGGCCAGTAAAAGGCTGAGTTAGGACTCGTCCTAAGTCCAGGATCCAAGCCCTTAACAACCGTCTACACCACAGAAGCTCTGTTTCTGACAAGGTGATTACCCTCCACAGCTTTTCTGTTTCCACTCCAACACGGATCCTCTCTGCAAATGCTCAGCACTGTGACTGCCTTCAAACTAAGAGCTTGAAATATCATCACTGAACTCCATTTACCTCAACCAACTCCTAGCTTCTTCCAGGATGGGAACAGCCCACACAGATACATGTTAGGTCCACTACACTCTTTCCAGAAAGCACGCACATATGTCACTAATTCACACGGCCCTGCTTATGCACACTCTCGTGTTTGCTGTTGCCTAGAAGAGCTGCGTGGATGGCCTCACCCTTTTTGGGGATGACACATTCCTGGACCCCAGCCACCCACCCCCAGGAGGCAGTTCCTGGAAGTCACAGCGTGGCCAGGGGAAAGACTCCGACTCAGGGCGTGGAGTCAGGAAGCCACTTCCTCCTCCACACAAACCCCCCACCCCCGGAGTGTCAGGGTCCCGCTCCCTCCAGCCCTTACGGGCCTTGACAGAGTTTCTCAAACTTATTGAAGAGATATTGTCATAGCCTAAGCTGAAAGAGAACGAAGGACTAATTCGTTCGACAAACGCTGAGTGAGGAGCATCTGGTCCACTGGGCGGTGGGCACTAAGAACTCCCTCAGGTGAATAAGGCTGTAGGGGAGGGAGAAATTCAGTGTGTGCACATGTGCCCGTGCTCAGGCTGGCCCTGTAATATATTTCCTCCCTCACCCATCACTCAGGCAGTGCATACCCATTTCACAGGTGGAGAAATACAGGCGCAGCAAGGTGAGTGGCTCATCCAAGGGCACTCAGTGAGTAAGACAGCCAGGGCTGACCCCAGGTCTCAGCAGCTAAAAAGTCGGGGCTGCTTTCTTCCTCACATGACCCATGGGGCTCTGGGAGTGGGGACTGAAGCTGGTCGAGCCAGAGGGGTGACCCCAATCTGGTTTTAAGGAGCTCTTCCTGGCATCAGCATGGAGGACATGAAGGGGAGGGCAGTGAGCTAGGAACTGGCTAGATGATTCGGGAGAGATGGCACAGAAGCCTGGCCTGAGGCAGGAACGGTGGGCACACACAGAAAAGGCCACATCAGAGGTCTGGGATAGGCTTATTCAGAATTGGGCTGGTCTGGGAGATGAGTGAGAAGGAAAGGTGATGAGCCGAAGGCCCTAAGAAAGTCCTTCTCTTCTCAAGGCTCAGACCTCGGAAGCAGGGACACCAGGAAAACCACGTCACAGCTCCATTTCCTGATTCCCTTAAACAGGAACCCAAGAGCTGAAGCCGTGGGAGGAGAAGATAAGGAAGCGAAAATAAGCCTCCCTTCTTCCTCGATTCTTCCTCCTCCCATCTCCCACTGCAGCCCAAACCCAGCACGCCAGGGGATGCGCAGACTGGTAGGACCAGGAGCTGGAGAAGGTTGCAGTCTCGCAACACAGACATGACTCAGCCTCGCAAACAAGCCAGAAAGCTTAGTGTTGTCAACAGCAACCCCTCCTCTCCAGGCCCCTCATCCATCAGTCCCCAGGCCGTCCAACTGCCTATCCCCTCTGTCTCCTGGGCTCGCTCCCAGACTCCCAAAGGAGCATCCAAAATGGTCTGCCTGCTTCCAGTCCTTGCCTTACACACTGAGTCCACTCAATGCAACACAGCCAGAATCCTCTTTCTAAAGGACAGTGTCACAAGACCCCCCTGCCTTAAATCTTCAAAGGCTCCTCCATGGTCTCAGGATAAAGTCAAAGGTCCTGGATGTGGCTCCTCCTGCTTTCTCCTCCAGCCTCAATGCATCCCACCTCAAATGTCAGGTTCCAGCCATGCTTAGCTCCCAGCACAGACTGGGCTGTCTCTACCACCCACGTCTTTGTTTCAGTGGTTCCCGACACCTAGAATTTTCTTCCTTTCTGTTTGCTCTTTCCCAGCTATTTAATATCCAACTCAAGGATTACACCTTGTAGCAAGGCCTCCCTGACCCTCCCTGCAAGGTGGCATCAGGCACCTTTCTGGAAGTACCTGGTGATACGCTGTGTTCCCGCATGACCACACAAAACACACTGGCTCACAAGCTCCTGTGCGTGCCTGTCCCCATTCATGAAAGATGATGCTTAGGGTACAACACAACAGCTGGCTGCTCAGTAGGCACTTAGTAAAGAACGAGAGGGGGAAGGAGAGTGGGAGGGACTACAAATGTTATAGGTACCCAAAGAATAAGATAATCAATTACAACAGGAAGGACTGGGAAAGACTTCTCAGAGAAGGTGCATTTGAACCATACGTTTTTTAAAAGTTGGATTTTGAGTAGGTGGAGAAGTTAGGGAAAGGGCAGTTCAGGTGGACAAACACAGCAAGACAGTGAAGGTATGAAACTATATGATTTGGTGGTATATTTCAAACAAGGTGGTGAGCTAACACATAGGGTGAGTGTGTGCTAGAGGAGTGGTATAATGGACCAAAAATCATCTATATTTCACATAAGGTGGCCATCCCTTTGTGTATTGATACAAATAATTTGGGGGCTAACGTAACAGAAAACTTAAAACTCAACTCAAAAATAGTCTAAAGTTAGGGTTTTTAGTGTCTTGTTCCTTCCATCCTTCTGTACTGAGCAGGCTCAACATGGCCCCCCAACCAAGTTCCCTCATAGTCCTAAGATGGCTGCCACCATTCCAGGTATCACATGCCAATCCCACTATGTCCCACAGCAGAAGAGACTGTCTTCCTAAATGTCTCCTTTTAATATGGAGAAAAATCTTTCTCTATTCCCCCAACCCCAGAAATTTCTCTTATTTCATAGCCACACCTGTGTCACAAGACTATGCCTAAGCAAATCACTGTCAAAGGGGGCAGGACCATAGTGATTCACCCCTGGGGCTGGGACTGACCTCCCGAAAGCCCCTAGAAGGCAAACTTCTGAAGATTAATGTTCTGGGAGCAAGGAAGGGAAAAGGCTGTTAGATAAGCAACCAAGTGTCTGCTACACCTTCTCACTCACTCACCTCCGAGTGTACCATTAAAACAGTGTAACACTCCACATCTCCACCCTTCTAGGATTCTATTTTAAGTCCAAGGAAGTAACTGTCCTAGGGAGAGGAAACTTGCAAAATGCTATTATGGGAAGGTCTATAAACAACACTGCAGTTGGCTTTTCTAGATCAGGACTTCTGTGACGGCGGGGGGATAGAGAATATCAGGGATGATTGCATTCCAGAGAGAAACCCCCAAAGCGGCTTTACTCTAACTGAGTTTTACCTCTCTCTATGAATAAATATTTTCCTTAGACCTCCAAAAAGATAACCAGCACATTCCTACCACAAAGACTTCGGTCCAGCTAGTGTCAGGCTTGAATACCCTTCCCGACTCCATTAACTGAAATCCTGCCCATCCTGGAAGAGTGAGGTCAGATGGCACCTCTTGACCCAGAGCTTTACCGACTCTGCGCGCCCCCCAACCCCCGCCCCGGGGTGACTGCCTTCTCTCTCTGCACACTCGGGGATATTCCTTTGTGGGCAAGATGTGGTCCAAAATGATAAACACCTCTCTTTCTCTCCCAATCAACTAGGAGAAATTCCAGCACATGAACTTTGATTTTTCATCTTTGTGTCCCAGGTGCTCCAGCAAAGGGCAGGGTATGCAGGGAAAGTTGTGCACCAAGGACAAGACTCTTTAAATGGAATCAGTTCATTCATGTGTCTTTCCTATCCATCATGTAAACAGGAATTCTTATCCCATTTAGAACTCACTTCTGTTTAGTATCCGTGATATGCCAAGAACAAAGCCACTTTCTATACATATTATTTCATTTAACACCATTTTTTAAAACCTGCAAACCTTTAAAAATGTACAGAAGAGGAACATAAAAGCTCTGAAAGGCTAAGGGCAGAGTCTGCTAAGGCCACATGAGGGCCTGGGGCATAAAATTCAAATTCAAGTCTTCAGAGGCAATATTGCATCATGGTCAAGAGTGTGGGCAATGAACACAGATCCCTTTGCTTAAAATTCTGTCTGCCATGAGCTATACGACCTTGGAGAAGTTAGTGTCTGTCTCCTCATGTATAAAATGGAGATTAAAAACAGTGCCCCCCACCAACAAAAAAAAGTACCTATTTTTTGGGGTTATTATGAGGATTAAATGAGTTTATATTGTGGAACGGCTTAGAATAACACTTGACGTTTAATGCACAAGAAATATTAGCTGTCCTTGATTCTAAGCCCAGTGGTTTTCACGTTGCATCATGACAAATGCCCCATCCCCTGCCCACCAAATCACTTCCTGCACGAAAGAGGGACGTGGACAAAAAAGAGACCCAGGAGAGATCATGAGTTCCACCACCCAGAGGAGAGGCCTCACAGAACAGGGGGTCAAAGGTTTTGAAGGCAACGCAACGCAGAAATTCATCTTGCATCTCCCAGGGGCACCTCAGCCCTCACTTGTTAGGTCCCAGGGGAAGTTTCTAGAATATCACATGAGACAAAGGCCAACTCAGCACCCAAATGCCCAGCTTCCGACCATACATACACCAAAGACCCCTTAATCTGAACAAGCTTTTAGGACTTGAAATGCTTGCTGCCCTTCCCCGGAAAACCCAGTGCCCCTAGTGCTTGTGAGGCAAGATAGAAAGAGCCTCCAAAGGAATGTGTCCTTGGAGGACACACTGCCCCACAGGCCTGGAAGATAAGAAAAATACTTGGCCCTCTGAAGCTCCCACTTTCCCGCTCTTGCTCTCACTGTAACTGGGTCAGGAGTTACCACCTTTACTGCAGATGAGAAAGTGTGATTCCACGACCGGAGTAACTATTCATCAAAGAACCATAACTAGTCAGTATCAGTTGAGGGACTAGAACTCAGGACTCTGAGTCATCATTCAGTGCTACTTTTCATAATCTTATTCTATCCTCTGCATTACGATCTGTCTTCTTCAACCACATTAATTTCCTTTCTTGTTTGCTTCCATTGTTCCCAAACATTTGCGGTCTTCTCTGCGCTGGGGGTTACAAAAACAAACAGGCATTTTAAGACCCAGCCCCAACTTGCCCCCACCCTGTTCTGCAGGGCAAACAGAGGTGCTCAGTAAGTGCTTACTGATCAGAATTAAATCTTTTTGTTGCTACTGTGTTGATATGGGGGGTTCTGATTTTCTTTTCTCAAAATGGCAATTTTTACCTTCCTGTAAATGTCCTTCCTCTTCCTAGTCTGAAAAAGAAGACTGAATATGTGAAGCTGGCTGGTCTTCACTTGGCATCTACAGAAGGACAAGAGAGCTGAGACCCCTCTACAAAGTTAGGACCCCAGAGGGACCCTAGCCTCCCATGAAAGAGGCCCTGGACTCCTCCTCATTTCAGTGCAGAGAAATGGCGGCAAGTAATCTTATCTGCCTCAGGATCTGGGTGGGGGAGAAGGCTCCTGTGCAAACGTCAAAGCCCTAGTTGTGGGCGGAGAGCCCAAACCTGCACCTCCAGCCTGGCGTTAAACATCTCAGGTCCTAGAGCTACCACTAGTCCTGGATCCAGGAAACCTTTGGAGCCCCTACTGAAGCATAAAACCACTCTGCAGAGACATTCTGCCACCCAGGACAGGTGGACATAATGGGGCAATTCCAAAGACAATATCAGTACATTTAAAACAAAGGTATGAAATTAGGAAGAGAAGCCCCGAAGAAAGAACAAAAGGACTAAAGGCTGGGATGATCTGAAAGAGAACCGACCAAAGACATTTTCTAGAAGGAAAATGTAGAGTCACTGAAAATCAAAGCTCAATGATGAGAAAATTCAATGAGCACGGCAACACGGCTGAACAACTGAAGCCAAGGCACGTGACTGGGCTCCCGGGTCGGTGCCCGCCATGTGCTCGGGCCGGCATGAGAGCTGGAGGCGCTCCGTCTGAGGGAGAGGCCACCACGTGAACGCGTCCACACAAGACGGCTGTTGTAACGCCATTCACGGAATCCTCATGAGGGATGCTTTTCTGACATTCTCCCAGTTGGGAACACAAAATGTGAGAGCAGAAGGAAAGGTGGGGTCAGTAGCAGGCCTCAGAATCTTCTGGTTTCCTGTCCGCTGACCCTGCTGTGGAACTGGCCTGTATCTGTCAAGGTCCAATTACAAAGGCATGGTTGAGCACTCTTCCCTGCCCCCCCATCTGCAAAACGCTTTTGGCTTGGAAATAGTTTCAAGAATGAGAAATAGTGCCAAGAGCCCCCTTAAGCCCTCTGCCTGAGCTTACCCAGAGTTAACATTTCATTCCACGGGCTTTTTCCTTCTCTTTCCCCTCACTCGTACTAGTTTTTACAACATCTGTTATTTTTTTCTCTGAACCTTCTGAGGGCAAGTTGCATGTATCATGGATTTTTACTTGAGCCCTCTTTCTGCGTTTCTACTCGCAAAGATAATTATTTCGGTACAAAACTAGAACCAAATGCACACACAGTAGTGTGCATCCAGGCCGAGTCTCACGAAGGCAGAAGGCGCGCCGGGAAACTCACAATTAGCCTTGATGAGGGAAAGGGGAGCCATTCCCCAGAAGCCACAGCAGGCGTTGTCTTGACTCCCTGCTTCCTGCTCTGCCCACGGAGGAGGATCTGCACCCGCGTGGTCCGCCCGAGCCCCCGCCACATCTGGGGGAAGCGCAGATGGACGCACTCTTCTTTGTCCCAAGTGTAACCAGACTCCAGAGGAGGGATCCCAAGCTCCACTCTCTCTTCTGTTTTTCTAACTTGGGGCCTTTCGCATTTCCTGACTTAAAGCCGTAAAGGAAGAGGAAATGCCAAAAATATTACAAGATGAGTTAGTTTGTGGCATTTCCAAGGATGGGGACAGACAGAGCTGGCAGGGGAAGCTCGGGCAGGAGGAGACCTCTGCCTCGGTGCAACCCAGCACGCCTGTGGCCAAGAGAGTTCATGCGGCTCTCCGAAACGCTGACGGTGTCCGGGAAGCCGGCTGTTTCTGGAGAGTATCCGGGGCAGGCGCCCATTTTCTCCAAATAACCCAGAGGATGTTAGAAAATCTGGTCTTAATTACCTCCTCACAATGTGCAATGTGGCTTCACAACACATCATGGTGTGTTTCCCTGACTTTCAGAAGATGGGGCCACCTGCCGCACTCTGCCAAGCCAGGCCCTCCAGTCCTTTTTCGACTAGTGGCTCAAAGGATCTGTCCTGATGGAACCACATGCTCTCTCCCGAGTGCGCTGGTGGCCTGCTTTGCGAACAGGGCCGGCTGAGGCTGGGGGTAGTAGCTGTGGCTCTGAAACCAAGGTTCCAGCTGCATAAAAGGAACACACGGTGCTGGGATTCACACTGTGACAGGAAATCAGCCATAGCAGACTCAAAGAGAGTACCAACACGTCACACTCCTCAGTCCTTTCTTTCTCGTTTCTTTTTTTTTCTTTTTTGAAATTTATTTATTTGTCAGAGAGAGAGAGAGAGCACGAGCACAGGCAGACAGAGTGGCAGGCAGAGGCAGAGGGAGAAGCAGGCCCCCCGCCGAGCAAGGAGCCGGATGTGGGACTTGATCCCAGGACGCTGGGATCATGACCCGAGCCGAAGGCAGCTGCTTAACCAACTGAGCCACCGAGGTGTCCCTCTTTCTCGTTTCTTTTTAAAAAAGATTTTATTTATTTATTTGAGACAGATCATGACAGAGAGCATGAGCAGGGAGAGAACGAGAGGGAGAAGCAGGCTCCCTGCTGAGCAGAGAGCCTGATGTAGGGCTGGATCCCAGGACCCTCGGATCATGACCTGAGCCAAAGGCAGGCGCTTCACGGACTGGGCAACCCAGGCGCCCCTCCCAGCCCTTCCTGGGAGTGGATACAGGGTAGGTGGGTGAGGAGAGGGCTTTCAGAGGTTGGATTTTTTTATTCAATTTTTTTTCAGAGACAGAGATTGAGAGTATGAATGGGGGGAGGGGCAGAGGAAGAGAGAGACTCTTAAGCAGGCTCCACACGCAGTACGGGGCCCAACATGGGGCTCAATCTCACAACCCAAGAAGAGATCATGACCTGAGCTGAAATCAAGAGTCAGACACTTGACAAATGAGCCACCCAGGCACCCCCACGGGTTGAACTTAAATGATCCCTGAGACAGGGAGAGAAAAGTTAGTATCCCTGTATTGGCAGTGCACAGTGTGGCCTGCAGTGCAAAGAAAGCACAGTGACATGAATCCTCACGGCATTCTCATGTAAAGCTGGGCACCGAGGAAAGCTCACAGGAAGGAATGAATATCTGAGAAGAGCCTGACCCCAGGACTCCTGTAATACCTTCCCTTACCAGCCCCCAAAGATGTCCACATCCTAATCCCCAGGACATGCGAATACGCTAGTTTACCTGGGGTATGTGGCAATAGGGAATTGGGGGAGGGGGGAGAAGATGGGCTTAAAATTGCTAATCGCTGGACCTTAAAATAGGGAGAGGATTCTAGATTATACAGGTGACCTGACATACTCAAAAGCACCCTTAAAAATGGAACAGGGAGCCAGAAAGGGAGCCAGAGAGATGCAGCGTGAGAAGGACCAACACTGCTGGCTTTGAAGCTGGAAGGAGACCAAGGGCCAAGGTATGAAGTCTCCAGAAGCTGGAAAAGGCAAGGACACAGATTCTTCCCTAGGGTCTTCTCTTCTGAGTCTTCCCTGTTCCTTTTGGAGGAAAGCTTCCCTAGAGGTTCCAGAAAGAACAGAGCCCTGCCAACACCATGATTTTGGCCCAGTGAAACTCATTTCAGACTTCTGACTTCCAGCACGGTATGAGAATAAATTTGTGTTGTTTAATCCACTAAGTTTGTGGTCATTAGAGCAGGAAGAGGAGACTAATACATCATTTATCATTACACTTATCCAATATAATTCTTATTTATATGCCTCTCCATCACTCCCATCAACAAAATAATAATAACAGCAGCTAGCATTTGTTGAGCACTTACTATGTGACGGAGTCTGCATCAAGTTTTTCATAAACATTAAGACACTATAAAACGGTAACTTTGGTTGAATCCTATCATGAAAGTAGACACAGGAATCTGGAGGCCGGGGGGAGCCGGAGGTGTCTTCAAGGAGATAAAGACATGGGTATGTTTTCAAAGATGAGTAGGTGTTAGCCTGAGAGAGACAAAGAGTGTCCCAGGCAGGAGGAGGAGTGTCAGCGGACCCTCGGAGGGATAAAACAGCAAGACGTGTGCTGGCCAGCACTTTGGTGGCTTTCCTGCAACCTGGTCATTTCCACATCAGTGTCTCTAGTCCAGAGGTACCCTCTGAGGTCGAAGTGACATGCCATCATGTCTGTCACAGGTGTCCATCCGGATGTCTCCTAGACATCTCCATATTAGCATGGCCAACATGGACCCTGATTCTCTCCAGAACATGTTCCGCCTTTATTCTCCCCTGTCTTCCCAAATGACAGCCAGCAGTCCACACCAGAACCCAGGGGTCATCCTCCAGTCCCTCCCTGCCCTCACCCCCATTTCATCCATCACCAAGTCTCATCAGTTCTATCTCCAGGTTCTAACCAGGTCACACCCACTTCCCTCCACCTCCACTGGTCAAAGCTGCCACCAACATTTCGGGATTCATGCACGGGCCCCCCAACTGGTCTCCCTGCTTCCACTCTGCTGTTTGTGATCAACTCTTCATAAAGCAGTAAATGTAACCTCTCAAAAATGTCAATCAGATCCCACTCCAGAGCCCAAACTCAGCCCCATTTCCCTCTGTACTTGGGGGAGGGGGTGGGGTATCTCCCCAGCATGGCTTAGAACCTGCCTCCATCTGAAACCTCACCTTCTGTCGTTCTCCCCATCTCTCCCTTACACTTTGCCCACTCCCACCTCCTTACTCACCCCTCTTCCCGACTTCTCTCACTCCCTGGAGCATATCCAGCCCTTTCACACGCAGGAGGGTGCACATTCTGATCCCTCTGCCTGGAATGCCCTCCCCAGCAACTTCTCTGCCCAGCCAGTTTCTTCTCAAGTCTTCAATCTCAGAGAGGCCTTTTCCTAGCAAAACTAGGACCACCCCCATTTCCACCCCCACCCCACATTGCTTTGGTCAGGATTTCAGGAACAAGAATCACAATCTTTTACTGGTGCTTCTGGGCTTGGCCTAATCCCTCCACTCGAATACAAGCTCCCTGAGGGCAGGCCTGGCCTATCCTGCTTTCTCCTCGGGACTTGACCCAGTGCTAGGTCAGAGCAGGTGCTCACTCCGGGCTCGTTGCACACACTAACCAAAAGGGCAAGTGTGAAGCTGACACCGAAGGATGAGGCTGGAAACAGAAGGTCTTGAATACAGGGTCCTGTTCCTCTTTGCAGGACTGGCACCTCCCACGGGGGAGCCACTTAGCAAACGTGTCCTGGATGAATGAAAGAATGAGTCAATTCCAAATGAATCTGAAAAGTGGCATCCTTTCTGGGCAAGGCTCCCAAAGGAGTTCCCTCTCCTCCTTGGGACTTCTTAGCGGGTGACATGCCCAGGGCATACAGCAAGCGCTCAGTCAATGTGAGCTGTCCTTGTCACTACTGCTTATGTGGGGATCATCTGTGCGTCCTACAGGAAAGACTTCTTTTCGAGCCCAGGCCAGATATAACGACTGGGAGAGAAGTGTGAGGAAATGAGAGAGGGGAAAATGAGGATGGGGTGGCAGGACCCAGTCAAACACAGCTGAGAACCCACAGGGGAAAATGCAGGAACCACACCATCCCAGGTAACACAGGTTCCCTTTTTCCTTTAGACATCAGTCCCGTGGGTGCCGCGTGGGGATGCCAGCTGGGAGGTGGGTCCTCACGAGGGGCGAGGGAGGGCCCCATGTGGATGCACACATTCATTTTTGGGCCTGCAAGGCTCTGACTGATTTCAAAAATCTGGCTCACTGTGGCTGGTGAGAGGTGGAGAGAATTTCAATTTCCTTCACCAAATGGCAAGCCTGCGAACAAGTCCTTTCTCTCCGACATTATCACATACTAAAAATGAAAAAACAGCCATTCGGAGCTCTCATCAGGAGAAAAATAGACGGGCCGCTTTGCTCACAAGATACAGGAGGGCTGAAAATCAAGTCCAGAGAACATCGCAGGGTACATTTTGTGCTAAGATACCACCCTTTTTTTGGACTTAGGAGTTTCTATTTTTCACAAAAGAATGGGATAGAGAAAAGTAATTCCCTATGTAATAAGCCACCCATTTTAGGTCTCAAATCCATTTGGTGGCTGAACAGTAAAGGTTAAGGAATTTTTTTTAATTCGCTCTCTAAAAATACTGACTTTGAGATAACCACGTTTTTCAAAAACAGCAGCAGTAATAGATAAGAAAGAACAAGGGAAGACACGAAAACAACAAAGGTTATAATGCAAATAAGACCTATTTCCAAATGTCTCCTGCAGCCAGACTAGAAACTGCCATAGTGAAAGGAGCACTGGGCTGGGAGTCTGAAGAGTGGCAGTGCCACCTGGGTAAGCTAGCTCCCAGTCTCATATGCCTAACAAGGGGCTGAAACAGTTGTTATGGAAGATCCTTTTTCTTTCTAAACTGTTGAGATTTGCTGCTTGCCAAAACATCTGCATCTTTTTGCCGAACAGGACCACCAACTGCAAAACAGGAAAGTCTTGGGGTGAAGGGTTCAATAGAGATAAAACTGGCCTCAATATTCAATGGTGTTTTACAATCCCAGAAGTACTCAGCAGCCCTGGCCCCGCTGTCACCCCAGAATCAAGTGTCTTGCCAAGACAACCTGATAAGAGTCTCCGGGAAAAGTGGAAGAAAGTTGTTCTTTCCCATCAGTGCAGGTGAGGCTGAGCTCTCACGTTGAGGATGGGATGGTCTGAAGTCGCTATCCTTCCCCCTGCGCGAGTGGAAGGATCAGTTATTAAAGGAAACCGCTCTCGGAATGCCCGAGGACTCTCGGGATGTACGAAACCCGCAGAACACCAAACGCCAGCGAATTTCTTTTTTCTTTAAAACTTCTCGTCGCTTTCAGAAAATGCAGCAGGTCCCACAATGGTACCAGCGGGAAAAACACAAGCCATTTCCCAGGCTTCCCGTGAGCAAACCCCAAGCCCCGACTGGGAATCTTTGCCCCCCGCTTTCGTTTCGTCTCACTGGCTTCCAAAGCAAGTGGCCTGGGGCCTGCCCGGCCGCGCCGCGTCCGAGCCCGGGCGGGGGGCGGGCAATGCGGGGCCCGGCCGCCCTTCCAGGAACCGCGGGGAACTTTCCTCCGCCGCCCGGAGAGACAATGCCGGGAGGGCGTCCCTTCCGCGGGTCCCGGCGCCTCGCCGGGAGGGCGCGCGGAGCCACCGGCCGACCCCCCCCCACCGTGTCGGCGCCCCCCAGAGCGGCCCCCCGGGGTCCGCGGCCAGCGCCCTCCCCGCGCGCGAGGCGCCCCGCCGGGAGGCGCAGCCCGCAGGCGGCCGGCGCGGGGGGCCGGGCAGGGGGGCGCGGACGACCCAGGGCGCCCCGCAACTCACCGGGACCGGGCGGGCCGCTGGGCATTATTCCATGGCTCCCGCGCGCCGCAGCCCTCAGCCGGGCGCCGGCGGCCCTGGGGACGGAGGGCGGGCGGCGGCCGGGAGCGGCCGGCAGGGCGGGCGGCAGGGGCGCGGCGGCGGCGGCGGCGGCGAGGCGCGGGAGCCGAGCGCGGCGCAGGAAGGGGCGGGCGACCATGTGCCGAGGGGAGGAGGCCGCGGAGGCGCGGGCGGCTCGGACGCTCCCGCTCGGCGGCGGCGGGCGCGGGCTGCAGGAAATCCCAGCACTTCGACAGGAAATCGGAATCCTGACTAAGCATTCCCGGCCCGGCGGCCGCTCCGCGCCGGGGGCTCCCGCCTCGCTTAACCCTTGGTCCGCCGGCACCAGGTGGGGGGGCACGGCCGACTCGGGGTTGGGGGGAGGGGGGCGCTGCGCCTGGCCGGGCTCCGCCGCCGCCCCAACACCAGGAGAGGGCCTTGTCCTCTCCCCGTTCAGTGGAGGATGAACTTGCCATCTCCTGGCAGGGTCCCCTGTTTTCAAAAAGAGAAATGACTTTACCTGGCTGCCCCCTTTCACTGCTTCCCCTCTGCTGATTTCCTCATTTTTGTCCCGGGACTTGCTGGGAGGGGGCAGGAATTTTTCTCTGTCAGGAGAGTAGGGACAGCAATAGTCTGGATTTCACACTCTGATGCTGGTTGGAATCCGGACTTTGCCTTTTTTCCCCTTGCTGTGTTACCTTGGATAAGTCGCAGAACTTCTCTGAGCTTCCCCTTCCTCAAATGTGAAATGAGGTGGTAATGCTACCCTTATCCGTTTGATTTGGAAACCAAATGTTTAGACAGGGACTGACACATTGTAAGTGCTCAAATAAATGATAGCCGTGATTGTTCTTATTCCCATGAGAGGCATCTGAGAAAGGAAGGTTTTAACTCATGGGGTGTGTGCTGTGCATATCTGTGCCTGCTTACAAAGCCTTCGAATTTCATTTTCTCCTAATCACCCAGTGGTTATTTTTCTTTGCAGCATATCAGAAACTGCTCTCCGCAGAGGAAAAGATTGGTGGCTGTGGCGGACCGGACCCCCTTCTGGTGAAATCTGAAACAAACCTCTCGGAATTTGGGATTTTGCTCTTAAGCTAGGAGTCAGGACGTTGTGGGGGTTTCTTTAAAAGTCTGGAGAGGCTTCATCAGGTTTGAGAAAAGCAAAGTAAATCTCGGTCCAGTGGGGCCAGGACTGGGCAGCCAGTGGGAATGATTCACTGTGGTTTTCCACAAGCATGCCATACTTAGGGGTTTCTATCTGGAGGAGGCAGCTTGGTAGCGTTGCTGTAAGTCTTTCAAATTCCTTTGAAACCCAGTCAGACGTTGAAGAGGGAGCAACATGACCAGTGAGTGAAAACGGAAGCTTGAAATGAACCTGCTGGGGATGGAAAATTGGGTATCAGCCCCTCTACTCCATGTCAGGGCCAGATTTCAGTTTTAGACCCAACTTTGTCTCCCTTCTGCAACTCTTTTTTCAGTGGTCAGAAGCAGTGAGACAAACTCTGGGCTTGGCACCAGGAGTCCAGGAGCCTGCCCCAGGCCCTTTGCAGTTGCTGTTCCCTCTGCCTGGAAGAATCTCCACTTGGCTGTTCTTGGGGCTCAGCTCACAGCTCAGAAGTCAGCTCCTCAAAGGGGGCTTTCCCTGGCCATTTGATCTACCTACTTCCACCCCTACCTCTCTCCCACGTCATGTCGTCACATGCCCTGTTACACTGCTTGAGAGCCCCTACCACTGCTTAATTTATCCTGTTGGTTGCCTATTTATCATGTGTCTCCCCCTGTGCAGGTACGCTGCATTAGAGCAGGCTGCTGCTTGCCTCCCTCACGCCTGTATGCCAGAGCCAAGAAGTGTTGGCCCATAAGAGACCCTCAGCAGAGACATGTCAGATGAATGAGAGGGACAAACAAGATTAGACTGACTGGTTCACTCTGTTCCTGAGCTCCTTGTATCTTCACTTTGGTGGAGAGTTGCTCAAATGAGAAAGCCCAGGGTAATGGAAGAAGCAGAGGCAGCTCTATTAATGGTGCTGGAAAGTTAAGGCTATAAGTAATTAAGACTGCAGATGACGTAACCACAGTCTCATTGGGACAGTCCCAGTTAATTGCTCCCTCCTTTGTGCTCCCCCAGCACTTCTGTTCATTTCAAGAACATATTTATCACATCATATGCTTGCTCAGGGAGTGCTCTCCTAAGTCAGATGGCAGACTCTTTGACTTGGAGGGAAAGGAAAGGAGCCTACATTTATTGACCACTTACTCTGAGTGGGGCCCTGAGCATGGTGAACTTGAATTCATTAAAAGACATTCGATAAGTGCCTATAATGTGCTCAAACGTCTTCTGGGCATTAGATCGGCAGAGATGAACTATTCTTGCTCTCCAAGAAAGGCAGACCAGGAAGTTCTATTTAGAAAGCAAGGGGAGGATGACTCTCACAGAGGTATGCCCAGGGTGTCTTGGAGCTATGGAGAGCATGGAGAAGATTCCTAAATCGGCATGGTGGGGGTGGGGGGATGGAGTCTTAACTCAGTTTGGACTGCTCTAACAGAATACCATAGACAAGGTGACTTATAACAACACAGATTCACTTCTCACAGTTTGGGAGGCTGGGAAGCCTGAGATAGGTCTGAACAGATTCGGTGTCTGGTGAGAGCCCACTTCCTAGTTCGTAGACAGTGCTAAGGTGTTTTCAGCACCGTTCCTCAGGGGAGCCCAGTGGAATCAGGTCCACTTGCCCCCAGTAGTAATCCTCCTGTTAATTCACTCTCTATGCCGTTCGTCTCTCTCCTCTCTCTTTCTCACGCATTCATTTTCCCTGGGATCAATCATCTCCCAAATAAACCAGCTGCACCCAATTCCTTATCTCAATGTTTATTTCTGGAGAAACCCAATGTAGGACAGCATTTATTCATTTATTCACAGAGTTATTCACCAGGCACCCCCTATGTGCCTGAGCAAAAGTGGAACGAAAGCATGGGCACATAATATAACCCTTCAGGTTTCAGCATGGTCTGAGGAGATGGTGCATGTTCAGACACGGAAAGCAATGAGACCGAAAAGCTGTGTACCATGTTACAGTTGAGGAAACTGAGGCCCAGGAGTGTTCCGTAATTGGCCCAAGGCCAAACAGTGCACAGAGGAGCTTTGGAGTTCCGACTCTTAACCACCATCCTATACCACGTCTCCTGGTGGGTAAAGCTGTGGGTGAATTCGTTCAAGCGGAATGTGTGGACTGAGAAGCTCCTGGGATCCAGACTGATCTCAGAGGGACACAGTAGGCAGATGACGAGGAGGTGCTCACCGAGAAGACTGAGAGGGAGGAAGCTAGAAGGGAAGTGGCTGGAAAACCAAGGGAAGAAATTTCTTCTAAAATTTAGGAATGGCCAACACTCAAATGCCCCAGGAGAGTTCAGTCAGATGAGGACCAGAAAACAGGTGTGCGTTTTATTTGACTATCAGAAGACTGATAACTTCTGCCAGAGCTGTTTCAATGGAGTGGAGGGATTGGAAGCCAGATTGCAGTGGGTTGAGGAGCGAGTGGGAGAAAGCAAGTGTAGACAACTCTTTTCAGAAACAAGGCTGTCTAGCTAGTGGGAGGTGAGGGGAGGATTCTGTAAAGACTGGTGGGCGAGCGAGCATCTGTGGTTGATGGGAAGGTCCCAGGAGAGTAGGAGAGGGGAAGAGGGAGGGTGGGCGCACTGGTGGAACAGGTGCGGAGGATGAGGAGGGATGCGGGGGCGCGGGGTTGGGGGGGAGCCGTGAGGAGGCCTGGACCAGCGGGGAGCCACCTTGTCCACCAGGGCTGAGGGCCAGGGGATGAGGACAGACTCAAGTTCCTTGGTGAGCTGATCCCGGATTCCTTGACTAGGAGTTAGGTGGGCTCTTAAGGCCCCCTAGTTTAATCCCTCATGACATTCATGCTCTGGGTGAGAACAGTTCATTCCACTGTGGATGAATACCAAGTGACTTCAGCCTCACTGAACCGGGAAGGAAATGGCATGAGACGCTATTTTGGCCCAAAGTTAGTCAAACGGCAAAGGAGAGGAGGAACAGGATGGACTTTGGGAGCCAGAAACCATCAGCCGTCAGCTTAATGACTGATGGTTGAATAGAGAGTGGGGGGCGGTGATGAGAACATGCAGGGGGACAATGGCGCTCACCTTGGGTGGTGGGGGAGGGTGGTATTTTTAACCATGACAGAGAGCATGGGCCAGGAAGGTTTGAGAAGGAAGATGATGAGTCCCTGTTTGTGCTTCGTGCTGGGAAGGCAGCGTGGGCAGTAGGTAAGAGTTTGCAGCTTTGCTTGGAGTTGGGGAGGTGGTGGGCTTGAGGGTGGTGGGAGAGCAGAGGCAGAGGTTTCTGCACAGTTGGTGAGAAAGCCCCTAATCAGCTAACACCCTTTACTAGCTTCTCCCAGTCTTGCTTTATACCGATTTGACTTCTCAAATGCTGGGTTTACTCATCCTTGGTGTTAGCACATTGGACCAGGTCATTCTTTATTTGCGGGGGCTTCTCAAGCTTTGCGGGAAGATTAGCAACATCCCTGGGCTCTCCCCACTGGATGCCAGTAGCAACACCCCAGTTATGACAACAGAAATGACACCAGACATTGCAGAATGTTCTCTAGTTGAGACCAACTGCTCTATCATCTTTCCCTCATGTCAGGATGTCACTTAAAAGGTGGTACTTTGGACAGTCTTCTTCAGCAGAAGCTCCTGCTCCCAACGGTGGAGTCAGGTTGATAGTGTCCAGATCCAGGTTCCGCCACTCCCCTGGTTTGTGACCTTGGGCAACTTTCTTCCCTTTCCATAGCTTCTATTTTGTTGTGATGTTTGGGTGGGGTTTTTTTTTTTTTTCTTGTTTTACCTTTTCTCTGTAAAATGGAGGTTTTGAGAGGATGACATCAAATGTTCCATGTAAAGTGCCTGGCTCTGTGTGGAGTAACTAGTTAGCCTTCATTCCGCTGTTGTTTGTACTGGTAATATTCATAAAGGTAGGTAGACACAGGTGAGACATCCACTGAACACCTGGAAATCTGGGCCTCAAGATCTGGATGTCACAGATGTATCACAGACAAGAGGAAACACTTGAAACTGTGAGCATCTATGACATGGCCGGGGGCGGGGGGGTGTAGATAGAAAGAAGAGATGTTTGAGCAAGAACCCCATAAGACACCAAAATTTACTGAACAGTGGAGGAGGAGGGGTCAATAACCGAGATTTGGGTGGTCAGAAACCCAGATGGGGATCTAGGTGTGAATTTTTCATCTCTTAGCAACCTTGACCTTCAGGTGGTGGGAGGCATGTCTGCAGAATGCCGTCTTGTGGAATGATCCTGATGATGGTGTGGACTTTGAGTGCTCACCTGGAGTCAGGTGCCGTGTGGATATTAATGCTCATTTAATGCCCACAACAAGGTTATGGCTTAAGAACTATTTATCATCCCCGTTTTATGGATGAAAAAACTGATATTCAGCAGAGGAGGTAAAGAAGGTGAGTTCATTAGCAAAGAAGGTGGAAGGAGAAGGGCTTTCATGCAGAGAACCAAGGACCAGACATAGCACCCCAACACCCGTGGGTATCCATTGGTGTTAGTGGAGCAGAGAGTGGGAGGCAGGTGTGAAGGGCTTGGGGAGAGGCTGGAAGGGCCCCCACAAAAGTGTAATGTCCTGCCGTACTGTGTCAGGCCATCCTGAATCCAAAGGTGAAAGGAAAATTCAGTCAGTGACCCTATCTTTAAAAGTGTGATATTTTATTCATCCTGGAATATTTGCATTAATTTTCATTTTATAAAATATTGCATTAAAATTTTTTTATCTTGATTACTGAACTTGTTGGCAAGCGCTCAGCTGGACTGAACGGAAGTCCAAATTCTTCCAGCCTCCTTGACCTCGCTGCTTATTTTTCAGATCCCAGCCTGCCTCACTCTGCTGTCCCTTAGGCAAGAGAAGGCAAGGCTCCTGATTTCAGCCCCACATGATAGGAGCCAGTGGGGAAGAGGTAACTCTAAAGGAAACCACCTGCTTTTAGGAAGAGGAAATGGATAGTCGGCACCAAAACCTAACAACTCTCCACTACACTCGGACCACCTAGAGATCCTTGGTACAAAAGAAGAAAACATTCTGGGGCGTGGGGAGAGCAGGAAAGGAAAGAATGGAAGGTGGGTTCAGCACACATAAACACTCAAAGCCAGGTGCTTAAGAACCTGCATTATAGTCTGTAGCCTGGGCTTCTTTCTTTCTCTTTTCTATTTTTTTTTAAGATTTATTTATTTATCAGAGAGAGAGAGAGAGAGTACACGTGGGAGGAGCAGAGGGAGAGGGAGAAAGAATATCAAGCAGACTTCACACTGAGCATGGAGCTTGATGCAGGGGCTTGATCCCAAGAACCTGAGATCATGACATGAGATGAAACTAAGAGTCGGATGCTTACCTGACTTGAACCACCCAGGCACCCCTGTAGCCTGGGTTTCAGTTCTCACTCACCTGCCAGCCCTGTGATTTTGCCTAGCAAATTAAATTGTCAAGCTTGGTGTCCTACAAAATGGGGATAATGAAAGTACACAGATCATAAAGTATTAGGATGAAATGAATTAAGCCACATAAAAGTGCTTGAACGTAATAAATATTCAGGTTTTTATTTCTATAGTGTGGCATTGACATTTTAAAATTTATTTTTCAAGCTATTGAGTCATGAAGGAAAGAGAGATGGCATACTAACGTGAAGCTTAGGGGGAGCTCAGAGGGTATTTTTGTTTGTTTTTCCAGTTGGAGGAACAAGAGAAGGAGCCAGGGAAGAAGGGCAGATAGAAGGCTGTGGCAAGCAATGATTGCCTCCCAGAGTCAGGAATACCTGTCATACCTTCCCAGTTTATACTCACCAATTCACAGAGAAGTTATAATGTAAAGGGCCACACACACCTAGTCAGCATGGTCAGGGACAGAATCCAAGTTTCCTAATGCCCACGGAGGTGTTTCTCCCTGAAAACCTGGTCACTCTACTGTATCTAGTCATTGTCAATCCTAGAGCTCCTGCTTGAGCCCAGGTCCCAAGAATGTGAGAGGCGACGAGGTCTTTGTTATCACACTATTAAACAAACCAACAAAAAACAAAACAAAAAACCCCACCCTTTTGGTAAAAGCTAAACTTGAAAGGGTCCTATAAGAGAAGCATCCAATGGCATTCCTCCAGAGATGTTAAGCATCAGGGAAAATGCTTTCCATCATTAGGTTATTAATTTTAAAAGCTCCGTTCCAGCTGTAATGGAGCTTTGCGATAAAAGGGTCAGACAAATGGGTCATTGCGACAATCTCTTAACGAAGTAAGGTTCTCTCCTCTTGAGAACCCCACATGACCCAGAGGAAGCCTTCCCTGACCTTTTGGGGTGGCCTCTCATCTATGTTCCCATAACATCCAGGGATCAATGCTGGTGGAGCCTTTCCTGCCATATACTTCATCTCTCCCCTGCAAACTGAGGACAGGGACTCTCTTTTTTGCCTCTGTACCGCTTGCACCTATCAGAGCGGGAGCATACAGTGTGCACTTAACCCACATCTCATGAATAAATGCCTGTACACTTGGGAAATAGCACCCCTCTTTCGCTGTGTGAGAAAACCTGCTCACTTCCTGAGTAGGCCAGGTTGGGCAAGGATGATTTCAGGGCAGGTTTCTGAAGCTGGTACACTGTGCAGAGTGGAAGCAACTATGTGTATTAGGAAGACTATTAATGATAATAGCCAGTAGCTAAAATGTGTTGAGTGCTTTCTCTAGGCCTGGCACTGGCATAGAGTTCTACTGATTCTAATGGCACTTTCCAATGATGATCTCATGTAATCTCCAAGCAAACTTATGAGGTCAGACTGTTCATACTGTACATTTTACAGATGAAGAAACTGAGGCTCAGAAAAGTTGCACAGAGGATCTGTCTTTGAGTGATTCAGCTGTTAATTTCATGCTCTCCTCTTGCAAACTGAGCTCTGGGGATCCAAGTACGTCATGGAGTTTGTGGATACATATCTAAGGAGTTTATGGTGTATCTAAGCTGTTGGTTTATACTGTAAAATAGCAGGTCCCTTTAGTCCGTGCCTACTGTTTCAGGAAAAGTGGGAAATCCTCCCCCGGTGGTTTTGTAAATAGTCCTTAATTGAACTCAGCATTGGTATCGTTACCACCAAGTTCTGGAATTAACCAGCCTGGAGCTTATTTGCTAGGTCACAGCAACAGAGATATTTACATATCCAACTTTCAACTCTAGGCAAGATTCTCAGCCTATAAGTTGCTTACAAGTTGCCACAATCTTAGCTGCTAGGAAACTGCCTGGGGCCATTTGAGGGGAATGAGAAAGAAAGGATTCCCCCAAAGCCAGCTGTTGCCATCCCAGAATAATAACACTAACAATTAAGAACTAACAATTGTACAGTCCTTTAAAAATTACAAAGCACATTCTCTGGCAGTTAATTCCCCTGAGAGTGGGAGGAGAGGACTTGTGGGAGGGTTATTTTAAAGAAGAACCCCCAAAGGCTTGTTTCCTCCAGGGCTATAACATAATCATTTGTTCAACCAATGTTTGGTGAGCACCTACTATATGCTGGGAACTGCACTAGGTGCTAGAATGTGCTGGCGAGCAATAAAGATGCTGTTCCTGGACTCATGGAGCTTATAGTCTAGCCTTGGAGAAAGAAAGACAATAATTCAATGCTACACACAGATAAATATAAGACGACAACTACTGCAGTGCTATCAAAGGGGTATAAAATGCAATGCAAACCTAAAATAGAGGGATTCAAACTAATCCAGACCAGGGAAAACTCTTCTGAGCAGTGATGAATAAGCGTTAACTAGGCAAAGAAAGAGGGAAGTGTTCTAAGCAAAGAGAACAGCATATGTAAAGACCCCAGGACCAGAGGGAATATATTAGTTAGGCTTTGCTGCATAACAGAGCATCCCCAAACTTAGTGGCTTAAACATTGACCAAAGCCATTTGGCCCTTAATTCTGTAGATTGGCAATTTGGCTAAACTCGCCAGGCACTTTCCTCTTATCTTAGCTGGGTTCCCTCATGTACTTGTGGTCATCTCCCGGGTCAGCCAGAATAACTGATCTCTGTTTTGTGTGGTTGTACCTTGTCTGGTCGGTTAGTCTAGGTTTGTTGACTTAGCATCAAGGTTCTGGGATGAGCAAGAGAGGAAACTCCCAAGACCTTCTACAACCAAGGCTCAGAACTCACACACCCTCTTTTCTGCCACAGTCTACTAAACAAAGCATAAGTATAATCAATAGGGGGCGCCTGGGTGGCTCAGTCAGTGAAGCGTCTGCCTTTGGCTCAGATTATGATCTCGGGGTCCTGGGCTCGAGCCCCACAGCAGGCTCCCTGCTCAGCGGGGAGTCCGCTTCTCCCTCTCCTTCTGCCCCTCCCCACCATTTGTGCTCTTTCTCTCTCTCTCTCTCTCAAATAATTAAATAACATGTAAAATATATCTATATAGTCAATGGGAAAACCGCAGCACCGATCCAAGATGGTGGCCAGCAGGAGGCTGATGAAGGAGCTTGAGGAAATCTGCAAATGTGAAATGAAAAACTTCTGGGTTGATGAAGGTAATTTAGTGACTTGGCAAGGGTGTGTTCCTGACAACCCTCTCTATGAGGTTGGGATGGAAATCAACTTTCCAGCAGAGTACCCATTCAAACCACCGAAGATCTCATGAAGATCTCATTGAAAACGAAGACCTATCACCAGAACATGGATAAAAAGGGGCAGGTGTGTCGGGCGGTAATTAGGGCTGAGAACTGGAATCCAGCAACCGGAGCTGACCGAGTAATCCAGTCCCTCATAGCCCTCCGCAAACGACCCCCAGCCCGAGCACCCACTTCAAGCTGACCTAGCTGAAGAGAACTCCAAGGACCCTAAAAAATTCTGTAAGAACGCTGAAGGGTTTACAAAGAAATACAGGGAGAAGCAAACCGTAGACTGAATTCTGTCTACAACGGATTCCAGCAAGTGTGAGCGGACGTCCGGAGCTGTGACTCAGACATCGTGCAGAGCAGGACTCTGCAAAACTGACATGTGCCGCGGCCTGCCTGGGGCAGTTATTAACTTTCCACAGTTTTCTTAATCAAAAGTGGTCTAGGTAACCTGTCAAGAAAGTATTAAAAATTTAAGTTGTTCTTAAAAAAAAAAAGTCAATAGGATAGAGAGTCTTAGAAGTGGAGGGAGTTTTCAGCATAGCCTAGTCCAGGTAACAAATAGTAACAAATAGTAGCTACGAACCCAGTAGGTGTATTTGAAAGAATGGAAAAATGCCCGCATCGTAAAGGCCCAGCTTCAGCATCTCTATTCCATGGAATGCTGTACGATGGTCTGGAATAGCTTCTCTACCCTGGATTCTTTTTGACTCCCTGTCCTTGCCCCTTCCACAGAGAGGCCAGCGAGGCTTCTCTAAAATGCAAACCAAAAACACAGAAACAGAAACAAAAACACACAAGTAAAGGGGGCACCTGGGTGGCTCAGTCTGTTAAGCGTCTGACTCTTAGTTTTGGCTCAGGTCATGAACTCTGGGTTATGGGATCGAGCCTCATATCAGGCTCCACACTGAGAGTAGAGCTTGCTTAAGATTCTTTCTCTCCTTCTGCTTACCCCACCCCCTGCCCTGGCCTCGGGCATACTCTCTCTCTTAAGAAAAAAAAAAAGTGCAAACCTAACCTTATAAGCTTTGATGCTTCCTCAATGCTTGTCACACCTATCGGTACATCAAAACCACCAAGAGGGGCTGTTTAAAATACAAACTCCTGCCCTCCACCCAAAGTCACCAAATGAGAATTTCTGAGCTTTGGAACTGGGATCAATAGTATTTAAAAGCTGTCCCAAGGAGTTAGCTGCAAGTGATCTAGCTTTCTGTGATCTGCTGTCCACAAGGTGATCCAGATGCAAGATTTTCAAGAAAGATTCTCTAGCATCATTGCTCTCATCAGTGCAGACATGGCCTTTTTAAGAAATAATCTCTGCTCTCCCTTTGTACCACCCCCAAAACTCATGTCTCCTTTCACTGTGTACCCAGTGTATCCCACACAGACTTTTTATAATGTCATTATTCAAAGGGTGTCATTAAAATTGGCTTACATATCAGCCACGGTCTCACTCCCCTGCCCCAGCCCTTTCTCCCACTCCCAATGCAAATGTGTGATCGAAGTTATCATACTGACGTCAGTGCCTACCCGAGGGCCTGCTATAAAATTGACCCAATCCAACTGATCCGAGGGTCCGCTGATGGATGAATGGATAAACAAAATGTGGTACGTACATACATTATTTAAAAGGGAGGATCACCCGTGCTCCAACATGGGTGAACCTTAAGGACGCTATGCTGAGTGAAATAAGCCAGTCACCGAGAGACAGAGACTGGATGATTCCACTTTTGCGAGGTAATCTGAACAGTCAAATTCACTCAGAAAATGGTGGTGGCCAGGGGCTGGGGGGAGGAGGAATGGAGAATTAGTGCTGAAGGGTGACGGGGTTTCAATTTTTTTTTTTTTTATTTATTTGACAGAGAGAGGTCACAAGTAGGCAGAGAGAGGGAGAGAGAGAGGAGGAAGCAGGCTCCCCGCCTAGCAGAGAGCCCGATACGGGACTCGATCCCAGGACCCTGAGATCATGACCCGAGCCGAAGGCAGAGGCTTAACCCACCGAGCCACCCGGGTGCCCCGGGGTTTCAATTTTTTAAGAGGAGGAAAGTTCTAGAGATGGATAGTGGGGATGGCTGTCTGGCAAAGGAACTGTCCTTAATACCCCTGAAATGTCGACTAAAAAATGGTGCAGAATAAGAGAATTGAAGACGGTAAGTTTTATGTCATGTGTTTTTTACCACAATCAAAATTTAAAAAACCAAACTGAACCCGTTGTGGATGGTCACCAAGCATTTGTTGAAGACCTCTAGGATCAGAACATTTCCTGACAGGCTGACTTTGCCAGAGACAGACTCTACTATAACTTGGACTCTTAAAGATAATGGTTCTGCACATAGTCCATGGAGCCACCGATGGGTGACCGCCAGCTGAGCTTAGGCCAATCCTGCTCGCTCTCCGTCTATCTGTCTGGCTCCTGAGGCTTGGCCTCTCT
This sequence comes from Mellivora capensis, assembly GCA_004024625.1. NCBI lineage: Eukaryota > Metazoa > Chordata > Mammalia > Carnivora > Mustelidae > Mellivora > Mellivora capensis. The sequence goes on from PISX010010209.1 coordinate 42,072, forward strand.
CCCATCTTCTCTGTTCGTGCCTGTGGTCTCAGCACTATTGTCTCTGGCAGATTCAGCGTGGTTCTGCCCCAGCCTCCCATTGCTAATGGACCCTGCCTCACACACACCCAAGGACTCAGCTCCCAGCTCGGGCCAGCCTCTTTGGAAGAAGCAACCAGATAGAAAGTTCTTTCTTGAGTAGAGCCAAGACCTCTGTCCTTAGAACTTTCCTTTCTACGGTTCATATTCTAACTTCTGGAACATCACAGGGCAAGCTATGTCTCTTTTCCCATCCAGCAGCTCTTCTAACACTCAGATACAGCTCTCTGATGATCCTTCCCAAATATTTCTTATCTTTAATCTCTCAGATAACAGATTTTTAGATCCTTCTCTCCACCCAGTTTCCCATCCCTGACTTCACAGCAATTTGTTCATGTCTTCCTAAAACATGGATCTTTAAATTCTCCACATGGCATCTGACCAGTACAGAGAAGAGCTGGATTATTATTTCCATGATGTAGACCCAAATTTGCTGAATCCCCAAATAAATCCAGATATCCACTACCTCTTCCAACTTAACTATAAACCCAAAGTCAGCTTGTTTAACCAACACACTTCCTATGTCAGCCTGAAATGCTATCGAATGGACTTCAGACTTCAGACTATGTGAAGTACCTGTGCGCTATGCATTGAACGGACTTTGTGCTGTTTCATGTTTTAAATAGCTTTTCATTAAATTGTTTTAAAAGTTAATTAATCTGCATCTGGAACTTCTCTACTTCTCACCCCATGTGCAGTCAAGTCTCAGGCGTCGCAGGCTGGTTGTCCTCACTTGCCCAGGCAGGATCTCACCTCCTTCCCCACAGAATCTGACCCAGTTATTGCTGGGATCCCCATGGGGGTCTCATGTGGGCTCTAAACAGGTCATTTACTCGAGGCCTCTTGTGGCTGTCCCCCACCCTTACAGCTCCCCCATCAGGTGCCTGATCTGGCCAATGCTCCCTGCACCAGCCACCAAAACAGAGCCTCTGCCCGTTCTGATGTGTCCCAGAGCCCCCCGCAGCCACAAACTTCAGGATACAGTTCTTTTCTATTGTGATGAGTAGCACCAGGCTTCTGCAGAAAGGGGCTCAGAGCCATATATAAGGTGAAATTTTTGAATAGGGTCTGTGTGAAGCCATCTCTCCTCTTCCTCCTTCTTCTTCTCCTTCTCCCTCTCCCCTTTCTCTTCTGTTTCTTCTGCTTCTCCTCTGCCTCCGCCTCTCCTTCTCCTTCTCCCTCTCTCCCTCCTTTCCTCCTCCTCCTTCTTCTTACCTTATTTATTTATTTGAGAGAGAGAGAGCATGAGCAGTGTGGGGCAGCGGGGAGAGAAGCAGACTCCCCACTAATCAGGGAGCCCGATGCAGGACTCGATCCCAGGACCCTGGGGTCATGAGCTGAGCAGAAAGCAGACGCTTCACCAACTGAGCCTCTCAGGTGCCCCTCCAGATACAGTTCTGATGGTGCCTTTGTCTTACTGAGTCTTCTGCCACAAGGGATGGCTACAAGGGGTGTTTTTGAGGGGTCCCTGTCCTTCACTCTTCATTGGTCACACAAGAGCCAAAACAGGATGTAAAGTGTGGATGGAAGCATCTTTAGAATTCTTTGCCATTTTGCATCTCCACCACTCAAATTAGGTAAAAACAGTATGATTGCCCAGCAAGCACAGTTCTAATGGAGATCATCTAACCCATTTCCCGCACCCCACCCCCCGACTATTTTGTCCAAATGACAAAGCTGAGGCCCAACAGGGAAAGTTATTTAAGCAGAGTGATTGTGTGAGACTGTTAAAGCCAGGAATAAATCAGTCTCCTGAGACTCCCAGGAGATCAGATCTAAAAACATGCCTAATAAAGGTAGGCCCTTTCATGATACTTATCTGGAAATTTCAAAGTATTTTTAAGTCATTAAGAAAATATGCTTTGTGTTAAAACTCAGCCATTTACCCAATCCTTCACTCTCCCTCACCCCAATCTTATACCCTTCCTGTCTATTACATATTAACTAGGTTTCAGTTAGGAAAAGATGGGTGAAATCCAGCAGCAACATTGCTAGAAACATGAAGTCTTTTTTTTAATTAAAAAACTAAGTCGAACAAGTTTTTCCCTGAAGGCAAATGCTAAAATAATAATAAAAATAATAATAAAAATGCAGGTGAATCTCATATTTTCCTGAGATTGAGAGCTGGTATTCCTTTCCTACTGGAGCTGCTACTTTCTCTGAATGTGGTCTCTGAACCAGTCTTCTCTGTGAGCGGTGAGAGGTCTCTGTTCCTCACTTTACTCACGAGTAGAATGGGCTTCGATGGTGCCTCTAATATCTCCGATTGGAAAGGGGTACCTAGTAAGCTAGGTGCCAGAATCATTTTAGCCATCCGTCCCTCCACTGGTTCCTGACTCACGGAGGGTTTATTGAACTTCACCTAGGTTCACTCATTCAACAAGTATTTACTGAGCACCAACACTGTTCATGGTGTGTAGAGTCTCTCAGTGAACAAAAACATAAAAGAGACAAAAATCCCCATCCTTGTGGAGCTTGCATGCTAGTGGCAAAAATGTGTATAGAAAATTAGTAAATGACATAATGCATCAGAGGTGATGAAGTCTCTGGGGCAGAAAAAAAACAGTAGAACAGGGCAAGGGAGCATCAGGAGGATTGGGATGGGTGGAGCCAAGGCTGCCATTTTTCTTTTTATTGTGGTAAAATATACATGACAAAATTTACCATTTTAACCATTTTTAAGTGTATAACTCAAGGGCATTAAGTACATCCATTACCACCATGAATCTCCAGAACTTTCTCATCATAACAAACTAGAATTCTGTCCCCATGAAACACTAACTCCCCCATCCTCCCTTCCCCCAGACCCGGGCAACCACCATTTTACTTTCTGTCTCTATTATTGTTTCCTCTAGGTACTTCATAGACGTAGAATCGTAATAGTAATTGTACTTCTGTGACTGGCTTCTTTCACTGAACATCATGTCCCCAGAATTCATCCATATTATGGCACGGGTTGGAATTTCATTCTTTTTTTAAGGCTGAACAATATTCCGTTGTACATATAGATGGCATTTTGTTTATCCATTCGTCAGCCAACGGACATTTGGGTTGCTTACTTTTTGGCTATTATGAATAGTGCTGGTAAGACCATGGGTGTGCAAATAATGCCTATTTGAGTTCCTGCTTTCAATTCTTTGGGGTCTATACCCAGAAGTAGATTGGGATCATATGGTAATTCCATGCTGGAGCTTTGATGAACTGCCATGCTGTTTTCCACAGCAAATGCATCATGTCACAGTCCATCAGTCATCACAAGGATTCCAATTGCTCTGCATCCTCACCAACACTTGCTGTCCGTTTGTTTTTTTAATATATTGTCGCCAATTTAATGGGTGTGAAGTTGTATCTCATTGTGATTTTGATTTGCGTTTTTCTATGATGTTGAGTGTCTTTTCATATGCATACCGTAGATCTTCCTTGGAGAGGTAGCTATTAAGTCCTTTGCCCATAAATTGGGCTTTTTGTTGTTGAGTTTTAGAACTTCTTTGTGTATTCTGGATATTAATCCCGTATCACGTATGTAATTTGCAAACATTTTTTTCTCCTATTCTGTGGGAGGCTGTTATTTTAAATGGGTTTCATAGAGAATGTGTCATTTGGACAAAGACCTGAAGGAGGTGCCAGTCCTAGGAGAGGAAAATGGTAGAATCTGAGAATGTGTAGATTGGGGAAATGAAAAGAACTGTAAACAAGCCCCAAAGGTCATTCTTAAATGATTATAGGGTCCGCCGCTGCCTTGGGGATTCAGAATCAGGCAAGTATGGGGGCTGGAGGGAGGAGCATAGCTGCAAGAACGCATTTTCTCCCCTTGCTTCATTTGTCCACAGAGGGCCCTCCTGGAGAGCAACAGTCCAGGCTCTCGCTCATGTGACGGGTGGTGACGACCTTTGGGTGGAGCATGCCCCGGACTCTCCCTAGGCTGGACTGTCCCTCTCTAGAGGTCTAGAGAGGCAAAGAGTACTAGCAGATCCTTCTGGCCAGAAGTAAGAAGCCATGACCTGTCATCAGTTTTAACGGACGTACAGATGGCATTCTGTTCTGTCCATCTCTCTGTGTCCCACATCTCTCCCTTGGTTCTATAGCCAGAAGGAGAAGAAAGGGGTTATTTATTGACCCCTCGAAGACCTCCATGGCCGGTCTCGGTCCTGAATGGGGAAGAGGCAAAGTGTTTTGCCTGTCCCTCCCTGCACTGAGGACCTCTCCTTCAAAGTTCCTCGTCTGCTTCATCCAACAGGTGGTTAAACAAACGAATTCAGCTCTATTTTCTGTGGGTCACAGGGAAATGGGAGACAACTCAACTCTGTCCGCTTGCCTGAGACAGGCCAGGCATTGTGCCTAGTGGTTTGCCTGACCTTATTTTGATCATCATAATAAATACATTTCATTATCCCCAGATGAGGAAGCTGAATGCCAGAGGTAAAGCTCGTTGCTCAATGCCACACATCTGCCTGATTCAAAACATAAACCTTGTCGGTTATGCCCATGGAAAGGAGTTCCCAGCGCCTGGAAGAGGGAGGCTGACTCTTCAGGGTTCCCAGCCCACCTTACCACTTCTGCCTTAGCCAAGACTTTTCCAGCTGTTTTATAGGACTTGTTGTCTCAGCTGCAGAAAATGTATTAATTTTCCCTCATTTGAACAGTTTCCATGCCCTTGAAAGAAGCTCGCCATCCAATTCTTTTATTCCTGACCAAGAGTATTAAATCACGGGTAGATTTTACATGGCATCTTAGGGTCGGGAATAGGTTATTAGCATTACACACAAAAATTAATTTGCAAAAATATTTTTATGTTTAAATGAGCAGGCAGGACACGGACTTCTTTCTGTCTTAGCCCTCATCATGTCCCAGATCTTTCATTCTTACCTCCCTTCATTGAAGTTCCTTGGCTTGTTACCCAGGCCCTCAGAGCCCTGGCCTTGTGCTCTGGTCCCTTGTCCTGGCGGCACATGCAAGGGGTGGACTCACTGGCTGAGTGTGACGCCATAGAATTATGGTTACCAGGGCATTTTGTTCATTTTCCCCATCTTGTTTGGGAGGAACGTCCCGAGATGTGAGTCTTTGTAGAAGACAGCAACTCCCTCCCCTGCCACCCACCCCACCCATCCTATGGAAGCTGACAAGGATAGCATTCTCTGCCCCAGGGCTGCTGGGGTGAGGACAGGAGATGTGGGCTGGAATGATCAAATATCCCAGGATTTTATAGGTACAGGGAATGACACAAAGTTGCAGCAACAGGAGACAATATGCTGGTTGCAGGAGACTCAGAAGTCCATCAGTGAGTATCTATACCGTGAAGCCTTCGTCTACCTGTTGGCCCACAGTTCCACTGGGATGGCTGTATCTAAGAAAGATTAGTGCACATGTCCACCAAAAGGTAGGTGTAAGCTATCATGGCAGCATTATTCATCATTATCAGAAACTAGAAATTACCCAAGTGCCCATAAAAAGTAGAATGAACGAAATGTTTGGGTACAATCACACAAGAGAATGTTATACTGCACTGAAAACAAACTGTGAACTATTATTATTAGCAACCACATGGGTGTATCTCACAGGTGTATGAGTGAGAGAGAGAGACGTTGGCAGTCCCAGTGGCCGCACTTGAACTAGACAATTATGAGAGGATCTTGGCTGTGTTCGCAGATGCCTAGACTCCCTGGGTCCTGTTGTTTGAGCCAGGTTCCTCAGCCGGCCTGTTGATCCTGGAGCTGCCTACTACATTTTAAGTGATGTTAGTCCTAGTCTCTTGCTTTGTTGGTGACCTAAGCCCTTTTCAAGTGTGTAACCTAGGTCTGGAAAGCAGGAGCCAATAAAACAATAAAGGTGATTGCATTTTGTCAATTGTAAAGAACCAAGATACATGGAAGACATTACTATTAATTTTAAAAAGACAAAGGAAATGGGTGTATGAAGTGCTCAGTTGGTTTGAAACATTAAAATCATTGAAAACCATGCTTTACAAGGCTGCCTAATTGCAAAAGCTATAAACTTTCTTGGGAAAACAACCATTAAAAAAAGCGTGACATTTCAGAATGTGATACAAGTCAGGACCAACTAACTTATGATGGTTATTGTAGCAAATTGTTATTTTGGTTTAATGGGACACTTTAAAAATACAATTAGGCCTTTAGACTCTGGCAGAATAAAAGCACATAATGAAATGAAAATAACAGGTATATTGGAAGATAATGTTACATAAGGAAATTATTTTGCTGAACTTTATTTGAATCAGGATGATTCATAATTGTATAATTAGATACTTCAATTTAAATGTGTAATGCAGTAAATTACTCAAGCAGCAAACAAAGCATCTCTCTCTCTGGTATTTCTCAATGAAACACATTTATGATTGGGTTTTTTTTTTTTTTTTTTGAGTTGTGAAAGTCAGTAGCTTGACGTCTGCAAACATTTCCTGTTAGTTTGGAAAGTGAATATATGGGGTATGAGTTCTCTTTTATAGTCGATCACCTTCCATGAGGTCTGGGTCTCCTCATGTCCCATGACGGCCAGCGCGCCCCAGAGTTTCCTGGGTGGCCACATCAACAGGGCATTGTGGGAGCTGCTCACAGTGTTGCTGGGATGGATGGAAGGGCCTTTGTCTGTAGGGCAGACTGGCTTTCATGTCAAAATCTCAGACTGATGCTGTTTCTCTGGCATCCGAATGGCTCTTCTGTTCCTCCCACCTGCCATGTCTGTTTAGCTGTTCCAGTTTGGATCTATTTGGGCAGAAGTGGCTAATTCCTTCACTGGAGATGAAACACTGGGGGGTAGTTGTACCAATTGCACTTAGACTGCGTCATCTGAGACTCCTAACCACCCTTGTGCTAGATATTGGTTATTCAGCCCCTTTTTTGCAAACGAGAAAACCACGGGGGGTTAGTCACGTGTCCAAGACCTAGAGACTAGTGGCAAAAGCAGGATCAAACTCAGGTTCAGGACCAACTTGGTGATTTGTGGGGCTTGGTGCAAAATGAAAATATGGAACCCTTGCTTAAAAATTATTAAGAAATTCGGGGCACCTGGGTGGCCGGTTAAGCATCTGACTCTCGATTTTGGCTCAGGTCAGGATCTTATGGTCTTAAGACCAAGCCTCGCGTTGGGTCTACACTCAGCAGGAGGTCTGCTGGAGATTCTCTCTCTCTCCCTCTGCCTCTGCTCCTCTCCCGCCCGCCCACCCCACCTGTGCACTCTCTCTCAAAAAAATTAAAACAACAACAACAAAACCTTTTCAAAAAATTATTAGGAAATTCAAGATGGGGACAGCAGAGTGTTAACCCAAGGGTGGAGCCCTGCTGAGTGCCAGTGTAGGTCACACAACCGTGCAGCCTGCAGTGCTCAGGTTAGTTGGATTCCAAACTCCACATCTTTCAAGAATAGCAATGGGGTTTGAATGGAGCCCCTCTCTTCCTTGCCTGGATTCTAAGCCAATGGAGAGAACCAAAATTATCAGGCCAATGGTGATAAATATACCAGCTTTATTTTGAGTAAAGGCGAGCTGTATTGTGGCCTAGGTATGCAGCCAAAGTGGGCTTCCTGTGTCTGAATGTCGAATGAGGGAGTTGTCCCCAGTGGCACTAGGAAAGGGAAACTCTCTTCTAGGAGGGACAGAGAGCCTACCGCTCGGGTTCTGGAATGGCCAGCAGCAAAGCAGAGCTGGTTCTCCACAGATAGGTAGATCGCAAGGAGGAAGAGTGAAGCAGGGGCTAACCCACACATTCCAGTTCCTGGTCCCCAAACTCAGTAGTCAAGGATGTCACTTCTCCTCTCTTAGGAAGGAGTAATTAGGGTGGCAGTAAGAGCCCATGTGTGTCCCATAAGGCTTCAGCCCTGAGTGTAGTTGGCAGCTTCTAAGATGGCTCTCAGAGATCCCAGCCACTCCTGTTTCACCCCTCATCTGGAGTGGGGGCTGGACCTAGTGCCTGGCTTCTAACAGAAGTGATTAGATGACATTTCCATGGTTAGGCTACCAACAATTGTGACTTACTCTCTCTCTTACTCTCTCTCCCCCGCTCACCTGATCATTCCATGAAGCCAGCTGCCAGCTGCCATGTTCTGAGCTATTTATGAAGGGGCCAATGTACCAAGGAACTGAAGACAGCCTCTGCCAATGGCCCTCAGCCAATGGCCAGCAGGGAGCTGAGGCCCTCATCCCAACAGCATCCGGGAACTAGAATCCTGTCAACAACCACGTGAGTGAGCTTGGAAACAGATCCGCCCCAGGCGAAGAAATGGTTGCCTCCTTGAGAAAGACTCCTCCTCCCACTCCCTCTCCTTTCCCCTTCCCCTCTTCCTCCCTCCTTTTCTTTCTTATGTATGGTCTCATTGTGTTTCATGTAGATCAGTGGTTTGCAATTTTTGTTTTATTTTTTATTCTATTTTTAAAAGTGGGCTCCACATTGGACTTGAATGCAGGGCTTGATCTCATGACCTTGAGATCAAGGGTCAAACGCTTAACCAACTGAGCCATCCAGGCTCCCCATGCAATTTTTTTTTAAATTTTATTTATTTATTTGTCAGAGAGAGAGAGAGAGAGTGAGAGAGCGAGCACAGGCAGACAGAGTGGCAGGCAGAGGCAGAGGAAGAAGCAGGCTCCCTGCCGAGCAAGGAGCCCGATGTGGGACTCGATCCCAGGACGCCGGGATCATGACCTGAGCCGAAGGCAGCCGCTTAACCAACTGAGCCACCCAGGCGTCCCTCCCCATGCAATTTTTGTTTTTAAACCAAGGTGTTCTATTTGAAAATACAGTTATTCATGGGTCCAGCTGCCTTTGACACTTGGGTCCCCTCTTCTCTTCCTCACAGTGCTTTCTGGCCCTCAGGTGACCCTTGAGGTACCTCCATGGAGTGTGTAGACGCTATAGAACCCAATTTGAAAAACAGTGACCAGGCTTCAACAGTCTCATTATTGGTCTTTCTGATTAGACTGTTGTCCCCCAATTCCATCTTTCCCCTGTGTGGTATGTTTCTGACAATACAAATTAGCCCTTCTCTAAAAACTGTCAAAATACCCCTGTTGCGGTAAGTTAGGAGCTAACCCCCCTACTATTCACAGTCAAGGTGTTTCAAAATCTGATCCAAACTGGAGATCTGACCACTCTGACCTGGAGAGAAGAGGGACCCACAATGGATGAGGACACAAACTGAGACACTTGTGAAGATATCCAGGTCTTTCCTGGAGGTCATTAGGGTGGGCCCTAATCCAATATGACGGTGTCCTTATAAGAAGAGGAGCTTAGGACAGAGACACAGAGGGAAGACCATGTGACGACACAGGGAGAAGGTGGCCATCTACAAGCCAAGGAGAGGGCCTGCAGATGAAGCCAACGATGCTGACCCCTTGACCTCAGACTTCCAGCTTCCAAAATGGGGAGGAAATACATTTCGGTTAAGTCACTCAGCCTGTGGCATCATGTTATGGGAGCCCCAGAAGTATCCTACACTGGGCTCCATCCTAAAGAAGAGTTCTTTGCTTTAAGAGAGATCATGTGTGTAGAAGGACATTCACTCATTCTGTCTGCAAAAATTCAGTGAGTGCCTACTATCTATCACGTATCAGACACACAGAAACACAAACACATGTTGGTGAATATTTATTAAAAAGAGACAAATTGGCAGGTGAATTTTGTCACATCTTTTTTTTCCCCCCAAAACGGCAATTGCACCATCTCATCCTTGGCCTGATTCATGAGGGAGCAGAGGATGATACAGTTTCCTGCATAATTGTAGGTCTTTCTTCCCTCTCTTACCTCATAGCCTTCCTTTTTACTCAAGAGGCCATAAATCTCACTCAGCATGAGGTCATCTGGCTGGAGTGAAGTCCCCGAAGATCTTACTGAAAATCTGATGCCAAATAATCGATGACACGATTGCCAGCAAGGGCTCGATGATATAAGATCTTATTCCTTCCAGCTTTCCAGTGTGAGTCACACACTGGATTTCTTGACCCTGAGCTTGAGGCCAGGGCCGGGCAGGGAGCTCCAAGGCACTGTAGAAGGGACCCTTCATGGCAACAGTAGCCCAGGGCTGGAAGTTTCTCTGAGAATCAATCCTCTGCTTGGGCCATCTCACTCCATGACAGCTGCATTGTCCCGTTCCACCCCCCCACCCCCCGAGAGAGAGACAGGGCCACCTATTTTAATCAGTGGGAAGGAAAAAAGACCATCTAGGTCCCAAGATTGATGCGTGTCTCCAAGATGAGTCATCTGAGGTTAGTCTCTTACAAATCAATTCAAACAAATCGAATTCAGTGCCTATGAGGTGCTGGACACAGTGGTGGCATTGGAGTATAAAAATGAATTAGACAGACTTTGCCCTTGAGGACCTCACTGTCTAGTGGGTGACACGCACATGCACAAACAATGATGATATACCCTGACAAGGGTTATGAAAGAGGTAGACAAAAAGTGCAGTGGGAAAACAAAATAATTGTGTCTGTGGGTGCGTGCCATGTGTGCGTGCCGTGTGTGCGTGCGTGTGTTATGCGGTGTGTCTATGAGTTAAAGCTACAGATGTTTCCAAGACACTATTGATAGTAAGTGCTTCTCTGATGTACTAACAGCTTTCGGGTAAACAGTCAGAAGAGCTGCTACTTTAAATGATTACATTGATTAGAAGATGCTACAGAAATGTTAACATTGTGACAATCACCCTGCTGGAACTCCTTGTCCGCTCAAGCCTGCATTCCTGCACCAGGGTGGGGACTCCAGGAGTCTGTTCTCAGCATGGGGTGACAAAACTAGCTTGGCTGGTATGGGGGGCGTATGGAGCTTAGGGAGAAGCAAAGGCAGGAGGGGATCCGCTAGTCAGACACTGAAACATAACTAGCCAATGCTAGAGAGGGACGAAGATGGAGGAAATACTTATTCCAGAATACAGTGCACGGTTATATGTATTTTGACAAGATGCGTATGTGGGTGATCTCCAAAATGCAGCTCAGAAGGCTTTGACTGGGTCAGTGGTGACGCTCTGGTTTTGCAAGGAGGGATACAGGCTGGACCAGCCACCAGCCAGCCTTTTTGCAATCCCACCCTTTTTCTTTAAATCGCCGCTAAGTGAATCCTTAAAGAATATCCATTTAAAGGACCTGAGCTGATATGCCTAGCCTAGAGGCCCTACCCTCTCTCTCCAGGTTGGACTGAAAGGCAGCAGCTGAAGAGGGCACCTGGAAGAAGCATCAACCCAGAGGCTGGGCTCTCAGTCAAAACTGGGTAGAAGCTGTGAAAGGCACAGCAGGTCAGTTGAGAATAGAAGGGGAGGGGCCGTAGAGCTGCTCCCCAGGCTCTGGACCCTAGGGCAGCTTTATGGGGCACCAGCACATCCCTGGGGTAAGAAGGAGGAGCTGGTCAGGGTGCTGATTCTAAACCATATCCAACTTCTTGTATGTGGGCTTTGTGGCGGCTTAATCACAAACAGGTAGATCACCTTTTCTTCTACCACCAACTACCTAAGTTACCACCTTTACCAGGTGTGTGTAGGAATGGGAGTAAGCGGTAAAAAAGGGAGCAAAATATAGACCAGAAAGCTCCCCCTGGTTCACAGCATCCTGGAGACTACTCTGAGTGGCTCTGGGGATCTTGGCTGATGGAGAATACTTGATTGTTGTGGTCAGGAGCACACAGGCCCCCGTCTGCACCTTCACTCTGTGTGACCTTGCACAAGTTAGTTAATCTCTCTGCAGCTTCTGTTTCCTCATCTTAGTATCTATCTTGCAGGACTATTGAAAGAATTAAGTGAGATCATGCATTGTTAGAGGGTCTAGGATTGTGTCTAGTAAATGCTTAGTGGGTAGTAGCTGTCACTGGTATATTGTTATCATAATTGTATTAATATATTCATATTATGATGCATCATGGGCCTTTTGGCTCAAACCAAATCCTAAAATAACTACACTGAGAAGTTAAGGGGCCCAAGACTCCATGGGTTTCCAAGCAAGACAATCTCTTCACTGAAACCTAAGGTAAAGGGAAAAGGCTCAGGATTCCCTATTTTCGTGTTGAGAGATCTTGGGTAATTCACTTGACTCCTCTGTGTTCAATTTCTTCTCTTACAAATGGGGATGGAGGCTCTCAGCATTAGGATTTTTGCTTAGAACAGAATAGCATGCACACACACATACACACATACACACACAGGTTCAAATGCTGTGGTGGAGAATTGTGCAAAGTGCTACGGGGTGGGGGGCGGTGAAATGTAGGAAGGCTTCACAGAGGAAGTACCATTTGAGCTAAGCCCTTGATGGAGAAATTTACCGCAGGGACAAAGGGTCCAAGTCCTTGTGGAATTCACAGCCTAAAAAGAGATATAAACATATATCTGTGTATACAAAAGTTAATAATCATATATAAAACAGATATGCCAGTGAACTCATAAATAAGGTGTATCGGGAACACAGAGTAAGGTGGGTCTGAATCTGCCTCTGGGAGAATTCACAGGAGAGATGATCCATAATCTGGGTTTTGAAAGAGTCAGAGGAGTTCACCAGGCTAAGAGACTAGGTGAAAGGAACATCGTGTGCAAAGACCTGGAGGGCCTACTCCCTCGGTTCTGTGGATGGCCTCAGTGGGGCTCCTGAAGCTCATCCTGGCCTAGCCACGTTTAAGCATTTGGTTCCCTGGTGTTTCAAGGGTAGATGAGAGCAGCCCAGAGTTTATGGTCATGATGAGCAGTGTTCTTTGGTGATGGCCACATCTAATTCTTCACTGGTAATGAATGTGTCAAATAGACCAGGTCCCTTTCCAAGTAAAACCACCTGAATTTGGCTCCGTGCATCCACCCCAATAAAACCTCAATTGTCTTTCAAAGAAAGGAGGTACTGAGGTTGCAGCTCTGAGATCCTGAAACCTCCTCCAGTTGGTGAGGGTAGGGGAGACTGTGAAAAGGAGCCATAGCTCCGGCCTAGACCTGGTGATAGCACTCATGAGCATTACCTAATAATACATTTTTATGTTGCTCTGCTTTCAGATGCTTATCTCCTGAGTGTTCTGACAATGGCCATTATAAGAATCTATAGGAGCCAGAGGGAGCCAGGCTGGGTCAGAGAAGGTCTCTTAGGTAAGAGGTCATTCGAGCTGGGCTTTGCATCACTGGGAGTATTGGGATTCAGGGATCAGGGAAGGGCAAGTGACTTATCTTGACTCAGCCTTGCTTTGGCCGTCTGTGAAATGGGCATGGTCATGTGACTGCATCAGATTTTCTGAGAATTAAATGAGACAAGATGCTCCTACTCTAGGCCGGAAGGTGGACAATACTGACCTGATTTTATGGTTGAGAGGACTGAGACCTGTCACATAGTATGTGCTCAGTTAACAGCAGGAGACAATGTTGTCTTCATCACTGTCATCATCACCATTATCCTGGCACGTGGATAAGATAAAGAGCACAGACATAGGAGGTTTCTGACTCCTTTGTTGACTGTTTTCCCTGGTCCCTAGAATAGCACCTGCACAGGGAAGGCACTCGGTAGAGATTTCCTCAATACTCCACTCTCCCTTCTGTGACTTTTAGCAAGCGACTATATCTCTCTGGGTTTTTCATCTGAATACTAGGGATGATAAGATCCATGTCATGAAATTGTTGAGAACAATAGAGTACTACCTAAATGCTCAATAAATGCTCTCTGTTTTTGTGACCCCTTGGCACAAGGGGTCTGTATCTGCCAGTCAGTATCTGACTGGCAACTCTTATATCTGCTCCATTACATGTTTACAGATTGGGGGATGGCTTGCCATCCTCTTGTTTTTAGAGCACCCTCCCTGTGAAGACTGTGGCCTGAGAGTGGTTATATTGATCCCTTACCAGGAAAAGAGGGATCCTGACTTGGGAAGGCTGGTGGTCTGGGTGGAGCATGGACAGTGTATATAATGGCTAGGGACACTGGTATGGATGTTGTGAAAGCCACTGTGCTGATTGCTGTGTGACCTTTGGCAAAGCAGTTGACTTCTCTGAGACTCAGTCCTGCGGTTGCAAAACTGGGATTACTAATGCATTCATCTTAGAACTTATGACACACAGCGCTCATGAAATAGTAGTGAAAAAAAAAAAAGCCTAGGTGGAAGGCAGCAAAGGACAGGTCCTGGCTGCACTTACTTTCAGGAATGGCTTTCCCTCTGCAAGGGCCCCAGAGGCCAGCAGTCCCTGACGAAGCTGATTTAATTATACTGTTGGCAGAGGAAAGTGGTAAGGACCTGTAGTTACTGTTGCACTGTTTCTGAACACAGGTACAAGGTTGCTAGAGGATCCCCCTTTCGGATTCTCACCTCACCTGACTCCACGTTGCTTCCCAGCTGGATTTGTTTTCTGCCAAGATTTTTTTTCTTAAGCTGCTCCTCCATAGAAAAGAGGCTGACAAGATCTCCCAACAAGAAACAAATTATCCTGCTTGCAAACCACACAGGGATATATTCAGGCCTTGGAAGTGTGACAGGGATCCGCTGGCTTTGGCAGAGGAGGCCCTGACTCGGGGCAGGTGAGACGAAATCAAGACCCACTGACTTCGGCAGCTCACTTCATCCAGCAGTCTTCGGGGCATTCCTTCCATGCACTAGCCCTGGGGACCTACGGACTGACTGAGACACATTCTTTGCCCCTCGAGGAGCCCACAGTCTCATGGCGGGAGAGATACAGATACAGTTCAAAGCCCCGCAGAACATAACATGTTAAGGACACGGAGCAGGAGTTCCCTGGGTGACCAGCAAGGTCAAGGTGGCACGGGCTCTACCTCTGTTTAGGAAGGATGTTTCTCCTTTTCCCCACAGTCTACTAGAGCTCCAGAGAACTCCCAGCTTTACTTCATGGATCAGGGCCTTCCTTGTTTCCAGAGTTGCAGATTTGTCCTCACTCCGGCTTGATTTCAAAATGCCACCCATGCCTATAAATGGTGACTTATATTTGGTTCTGTAAAGATATAGGCTCGTGGGTCCAGTGACCATTTATTAGGCCCTTGATTTGGCAGGCACATAGCAGAGGGACCTGGAGGACAGAAAGACAGAGGAGGAACTTATCCCGGGGGGAAAAGAGGAGGACCCAAAACAAGATATCCTGCAGCTGAAGGCGATGAGGGAGGGATTCAAGAGATCTGATAGGGCAGAATCAGTAGGACCTGCTGAGACTGTGCTGGGGCTGGGGTTGATATTCAACGCCATTTAGTCCATGAGAATGGCTTCCCGGCAGGTGGGCATTGTTCCCCGGGGCTGCCTGCCTACTACTTGTAAAACACCTGCCTTTAGAATGCCTGGGCTGGTTTTAGGTGGTGCACTAAAATGGAATTAACTGACCTTAAAACAGAGTGGGAGAGATCACTTCTTTTTCCTTTATTCCTTCTTGTAACAATATGGAAAGAGTTTCAGTTTGGAGTTAGTTGGGTGTAACACTCTTCTGACTCATCGTAACCTTCTTGAACAAAGAATGGAGACAGTTATCAGGCAAAGAGCCCTAAGCAGGCAGTGGTATTTAGCTGGAATCCAATACCAGTGTTTTTGTTTTCACCGTAGTCTTGATGTTTTGTTGTTGTTACTTTTTACCTATGGCATACACTTTCCATTTTCTATAGTAACTGCTCTTTGTTAATAAATTTATTTAAATTTGAAAAGTGAGTCAAAACAAAGAAAAAATATTAAGCAGATATGGCAAAAATTGTACAGGTGTTATTTGGATAGGAACTGGAGAAAATGCACCCTCAGTGCTCTCCACCCCTACAGACTGTGGTAGAGGGTCACTAGAGGTGATGGTTCACAGGACAGGAAGCAGGGAGCATAGAATTAATAATGGCACCACTAGTCACCAAAGGCAGAACATCCCAACCTTAACCCAAGGGGTTAGATGAATAACTTTTCCTAGTGTACTTGGCCTAATTTAGAAATGATCATTTTATTTTTCATTCAAATAAGCTAATATTTCCATGTTCTCAGATTTATTTGGAGAGAGCAACTTATTCACATCAATTTCTAAATAAAGGAGAGAAGGATGGCAGAAATAGGGGACAGGAATGAGCAGCTCATTATGTATCACAACATGGGGATAATATTTGTGTAATGTTTTTCCTCCTTACAAGCAATTTCATGTATTATGCATGTGTCATCCAAGTCTCTCAGCAATTGTGTTCATTACTGAGGAGATGAGTAGAAATGACTGATAATGGGTAGATTACCTATTGTCCATGACAGCAGAGACACCATAGGTCATGGTGCACAACACACTGTATTACGATCTCATTCCAGAAGCATCCGTTTGATGGTATTGCTATTACTATCATCATCGCCTCTAATTTAGGGTGAGGATGATGATTTCACATAATTTGGTCAAGGTCAAGGTCAAGGTTGCCCGTCTAGCCAATGAGGATCCTGGATTTGAATCCAGGCAGTGTGGTGAAAGACATTTGCATTGAACAACTCTGCCAACCTGGGTGGCCATCAGGACTTTGATTAGTGTCCTATATTCTGTGGGCTACAAACATTTATTGAGCATCTACTGTGTTCCAGCACTGTACTAGGCATGAGGGCTAGAAAGATAACCAAGTGTCAGGCCTTGTCATGGGGACCTCAGAATCTGGCGGGGAGGCAGATGGACACAGACAGCTCACAGGGTAAAGGCAAGAACAACATCTAGCAAAGGCACAAAGGAGAGACTCATCACTCTGGGAAGGCTACACTGAGCGGGGATGGTTGGAGTTGACCTTACATTTGAAGTTGCCTGGTGGATAGAAGGGGGAAGAGGTGGTCCATGGAGACCATCCCCAGGCAGTAGAAGCCACAG
Organism: Mellivora capensis; assembly: GCA_004024625.1. Classification (NCBI taxonomy): domain Eukaryota; kingdom Metazoa; phylum Chordata; class Mammalia; order Carnivora; family Mustelidae; genus Mellivora; species Mellivora capensis. The sequence continues at coordinate 58,902 of PISX010010209.1, forward strand.
GTGCAAATGGCTATAAAGCAAGATGACCTGTTTGGAACCCTGTGATGGGGTCTGGCAGGAGCATGTCCGTGAGGGTCAGGGAAGAGTGGGAATTTAGGGAAGTGGCTGCCAGAGGGGGTTGTGTTTACAACATCGGGGGAAACAAAAACATTTCCCAAATCCATCCCTGACTGGGTAACAACTTGTAAGATCTTATATACATATAGAAAGCATAATGGAATGCTCCAGCAAAATGCAGAGCAGCTCCCACAGCCTCAAGGCTGCTGGTGGAAACCCGTGAAACAAGAAACAAAGTCACAGCCCTTGAGGCCCCCAGGCTAAAGTGGAAATCAGCACGAAAAGAGCCCCCTTTTTGCATTGCTTCCTTAGAGAGACGTGCAACATTTGTCATTTTTCCATTCCCCTAATGAGATTGTTGCATTTCATTTTTACTTTCTCTGCACTCACTCTCCTTTGAAGAGAGTTGGTGCCAAACAACCCAGATGCAGCCGTCCAATTATGCTGAATGTGGGGAGAAAATTACCATCAGAGCACCCTGCCAGCGAAGCCCCATGTTTACTCAATTCTATGGCCCTGCAATATTCATCTTTGGAAATCATATTCACATAAATTCCTAGTCATTTTGAATAGAACGATGAGCAGGGTGCTTGGTATGCGGAGACATGGAATTCCAGATTATTCTGGGTTGTCTGTGACGACAGTCGACAGGGCTCACTCAGCCCTGATGAACCCTGATGGAGCACCGACAGGGAACAATGCACTTTGCGAGGGGCTGGGAGGAGGCGGAGTACGGAGATGAATTAGGCATGCAGCCAGATCAAGGAGCCTAGGGACTGGTAGGGGAGAGAAAAGCTATAAATAATCACACCACAGACAGACGGTGCTGAGGACCTTAAGTGAGGCAGAGAACACGGCTTTGCCATTTAGAGGAGGGAGATTATTTCCAGCTCAGGGAATCATTGAAGTCTCTGTGAATGATGCCACCTAAATTGAGCTGCTCAGTCATTTACTCAGCAAATATAGCCTTGCTCTGGGGACATGGATGCTGCCAGGTGCCAGAGACACCCAGGTAATGCAGAATAAGGCTGAAAAGGCTGTCCTCCCAAGTTTATGTTTATTAAGTGGGAGGGTTTATGTTTACTAAGTAGGAGGGGTCAGACAGCAATCTAAGTGAAATGGTAATGAACAGCAACACTGGGACAAAATAAGTACTACAAAGAAAGTCAAGCAGGTTGATACAATCAATCCTGCCTAGGGGAGGATGCCTAGGGCAGATAGATCTACTTCAAACTGTGTAATCAGGACAGGCCTGAAGGTTAAGAGACAGTCAGTCTTGCAAGGATTTGGAGGAACAGGCTTTGAGATGGGGAATTGCACGTGCAAAGGCCCTGAGGCAGGAATGAGTGTTGGGTGTGTGGTGAGCCTGCAGAGGAGGAAGGGTGGAAGGATCTGAGGCTGGAGAGGGGCGTGGACTAGAGAAGGGATGTGGATATTTCTGCAAGTGCAGTAGGAAACTGTGGGAGGGTTTAGTCAGGAGAAGGGAGAGTTAGTAGTGTGGAGGTGAGAGGTGCTCCTTATAGGCAGAGGGTCAGCATGACGGTATTTGGAAACCTGTGAAGAGTCTCTTCTAGAGAAGCATATTGGGAGCCATATGAGGCTCTCAAGGAGATCCTTGAAAAACTGCAGTTTGGCCTTAGCCCTTGAGAACCACATCCATAAATGAATCTTTAGATTCTGGAGATCTCTGATGCAAAAAGCCACCTGCAAGTTATTCCATCTCTGTAAGCAGGCCCTCTACAGAAGTGCTCAGCATTCCCAGAGCCTTTAGTCGCCCCCAACCCCACCCAAACCAAAGATACCAGCAGCCCAGAGACCACGGGGCAGGGCGAGCCTCCCTGTCCTTCCCCTGTGAATCCTGGGCATTCACTTCTTATCTTCTTCACCTCTACTCCCCACCTCACACACTCACAAACATGTTGAAAAAAATACAAATCTGTGATACAATGTTCTCGGGGCCCTAAATATTCCCACGAGTCCCGGGAAGAGGCAAGAATAGGTGCAGGGCAAATTCAAGATGAACACATCCTCTCCTCTTGCTTGGAAGCTCTGCCAGCTTCAAAGGGGGATCTTGGTTCTCTGCTGCTAATCATGCTGTTTTCCTCCACTCTTCTGAAACAGAGGCTCTTTATTCTTCCCTTCCACACCCTGCCTTGTGAAGCCGAGGCTGTTTTCTTTGTGACAGAATGTCAGGTTGGCTTCTGAAGCAGAAACCAAACTATTAACGGCTTAAAGAAGAGATGTGCTCCTCTCTGGTGCAGGCTGTTCGAGGCTGATGTGGCTCTCTCATGGCTCTTTCAACCTTGGGTACCGCTTGTCCACATGATGCATTTGGGCTTTTGGTCATATTCACACTCAGCAGTGGAATGGAGGGAGAAATGGAGGAAGCAGGGCCATCACCCTCCCTGTAATGTCCTAACCTGGTGGCAGCACACATCACTTCCTGTACCGTTGGCCATTCTGCTTCCTATTGGCCGGAGCTCGGTCACATGGCCACAACTGGCTGCTAGGAGGCTGGGAAATGTAGTCTTACTGTGGAAGTAGGGGAGAATGGTACTGGGGGGCAATTGGCAACTGTGCCAGACTTCGTCAGTGCTGGATCCATAGCATGTAGGACAGAAAGTGTCTGACACAAGTATTCAATATTTGTTTATGGAATGAACAGCTAAATGCCTTGTAATAAATTATTCTCTGTCCTTCCCACTGACTGTGAACAACTAGAAGGCAAGTATCTCTGTCGCCCCAATGCCTAATCCAGTACTCAGTACATAGTAGGTACTCTGAAGGTGTATATTGAATAAATGAATAAATGAATGCACAGATTCAGTATTTTAAAAAAAGATTTTATTTATTTATTTATTTGTTTGAGAGAGACAGAGAGAGCATGAGAGGAGAGAGGTCAGCGGGAGAAGCAGACTCCCTGCCGAGCAGGGAGCCCGATGTGGGACTCGATCCCAGGACTCCAGGATCATGACCTGAGCAGAAGGCAGTCGCTCAACCAACTGAGCCACCCAGGCGCCCCGATTCAGTATTTTTTTTTTTTTTAAGATATTATTTATTTATTTGACAGAGAGAGAGAGAGAGTGAAAGAGAGAGCAAGAGCAGGGGAAGGGGCATAGGGAGAAGCCGGTTCTCTGCTGAGCTGGGAGCCTGATGTGGGACTCAATCCCAGGACCCTGGGATTATGACCTGAGCTAAAGGCAGAGGCTTAACTGACTGAACCACCCAGGAACCCCAAGATTCAGTATTTTATTCCCTTTCCACATCTCCTTTTTTAAAGAATAGTTTTTAAAAATGTATATATATTTTAAATTTATTTATTCATAAGTGCAAGCAGGGAGAGGAGGAAAGGCAGACTCCCCACTGAGCAGGGAGACCTAGTCAGGGCTCGATCCCAGGACCCTGGGATCATGACCTGAGCTGAAGGCAAACACTTAATCCTTCACATCTCCTCTTGACCACTGTCCTACCAACAACAAATGCTTCACTGACTTGTACCATGCCTGGCCCCTCACCCTTGTGACCTGCTTCTTTCTACTTCTGGCATCAGCTCCGTCAGCCTGGCAGGAGCCCCTTTCTGTGAAGAGTGCTGGGCTGAGGGACGCCTGGGTGGCTCAGTTGGTTAAGCGGCTGCCTTCGGCTCAGGTCATGATCCCAGCGTCCTGGGATCGAGTCCCACATCAGGCTCCTTGCTCGGCAGGGAGCCTGCTTCTCCCTCTGCCTCTGCCTGCCATTCTGTCTGCCTGTGCTCCCTCTCTCTCTGACAAATGAATAAATTTTAAAAAATGTTATATATTAAAAAAAAAAAAAAAAAAAGAGTGCTGGGCTGAGCATCAGCTCTCCAAACACGAATGAGGGATTGGCCTTGGTTTCATTTCAGCTCTTGGGGGCTTGGGTGATCCCTCCATACCATTCTTAGGGATTTCTATATTCAGAGTGATGTGGTGGGATCTCAGGCTGTGGAGTGGTTGTTTACCCTCTGTATCAGGCTGTATCATGGCTAAAGCTTGGACCTGGGATTTTGGCGCCCATAACATGTGGTGATTAAGGGCTAACTTTGGAGTTAGATAGATCCGAGTACAAACCCCAGCTCTGGGGATTAAAATATTCCAAAATTAATTGTGGTGATGGTTGCATAACTCTGTAAATATATTTAAAAAGCATTGAATTATACATTTAAGTAGATGAATTTTATGGTGTTTGAGTTGTCTCAATAAAGCTGTTACCAAAAAGATCAGCTCTGCTTTTTCCTGCTGTGACCTTGCTACGTCCCTTGGCATTTTGGTTTTGGCCTCTCTAAAGGAGGGAGCTACTAATTACTTCATGGACTTGCTATAATGGGTACAGATGGTGCACGTGAAGTTTTCAGCACGGTGCCTGACTCATGGTAATAAAGTTCTTTTAATTAATGTAAGTCTTAAATTCTGGTACCGATTCTGTGGCTTGCTAGCTTTTGGGGCTTTCGGAAGTTTCCTCAGAGTCCCTGGGCCTCAATTTTCCCACCTGTAAAATGAGACAACATTATGTCCCTCACCTGTATGTTGCAGGATTGGTCTTTAGGCTCAGGTGATAAGACAGATGCGTAAACTCTTTCTAAACTGTGATATATAAGGAAGTGAAAATGAGGTTGAGAGGCTCTGTATGGGCTCAGGAAGGCAGATGCTGCAGCAAGAGTGCCCAGATAGCCTGCTTGCTGGCTGTGACCCCTTGGGCAAGTTCTTAAAAAGCTCCGTGTGCCTCAGTTTCCCCATCCAAAAAATGGTGGGCAATACTGTTGCCTGTCTTGTAGGATTATTATGAGGATTCCATGGGTTAATATGTGCAAAGCACTAAGAACATTAATTAGAACAGAGTAAGTACTAACTAAATGTTCACTATTATTTTTTTTAAGATTTTATTTAGAGAGAGAGAGAGAGAGAGAGCATGAGCAGGGGGCATAGGGAGAGGGAGAGAGAAAAATCCCAAGCAGACTCCCTGCTGAGCATGGAGTAGGATTAGGGGCTCAATCCCAGGATCGTTAAATCATGACCTGAGCCAAAATCATGGGCTGGATGCCCAACCCACTGAGCCAACCAAGCTCCCCTGTTTGCTCTTATTATTATAAGACACATGACAAAGGCAACACTGCCCTAGCCACCAGTAGATGAAAGCGTTTGCTCAATTCACAGGACTGTGCCCTCCACAAACCAGGTAGGCTGCATCTCACCACCTTTCCCAGGGGCATAATTTCTCCAGTGGCTTCTGTCTTAGTGTGGCCCAAGTTTTATCTCATGAGGCTTTAAATCCACTGTACCTCAGAGTTGCGCATGTGTGAACGTGAACCCCAAGTGAGTGGACCCTCAGAGCTCAGAGAACCATGTGGGCGTCCCACGGCAATGAGGCCTGGGTAGGAGGGAATTGCAATTGGAAAATGTCTTCAGGGAAAGACTGGACCCTGGATGTTGGATCCTCAAACCCTGACCACCACAGTAGTCCTGAGCTCCCATGCTTTTGTTTCCAAAGTGCCGCGGCAATGGTGAAAACTCGTCTGCGTTCTAGATGGTTGTTCAGTTCCCCAGGGCTGAAAAATCGGCAGCCGCCTCCAGGGGAAAAGCAATACGGAATATCAGGCTTACCAGGGGTATTCCCCTCTCTCCAGCAGGGTGACCTCTCAGATCTGGGGTGCCTTGGTACTTCTCTGCCAGTAAAATTCAGAGTGGTCTTGAGAGAACATTGGCATCATCTGTGAACTTGTTAGAAAAGCAAATTCATGAGCCCGGAACCTGACCTACTGAGTCCAGATCTCTGGCGATGAAGACAGGAAACGGACTTTGCATGTTCTCTTACGTATGTTCATTGGAGAGCCACTGTGTTATGCTCTCAAACATTTCTGTTTTGGTATTTTTATCCAGATTTCATAGCTGTTCTCTGAAGGAGCGTGGGTGTGACACAAGCTATTTTATCATAGTTAGTGATGGATGTCTAAGGTACTTCTCAAGGGTCACCTCTGTTAGGTCTCATGAATCCAAGACAGTTTGGCTCCAGCAACATTTTTTACCTCCAGCACCTGAAAGACTGCTTGGCACTTGAGGAAGTGCTCAGGAGGCATTGGATGGGTACATAAAACTCCATGGTGTAGGTTTCATTGTTCCCACTTTACAGATGAGTAAATGGAGACTCAGATGATCACAGGACTTGCCTAACATCCTCCAGATAGTCAGGGACAGCACTGGCATTTATACCAAAGATTCCAATACCCACGCTGTCCCCATGGTAACGCAGGGCCCTGGGCACGTGAGGGGGCTGGGCATTAAGGGAGGGCCCAGCAGTGCAGAAGGTTGGAGCAAGAAGAACATTGACCAGGACAACTTAGCCGACCTGGGGACTGGCCTAACATGGGCACTGGTCCTGAGTCAGGATGGAGTGTTGGAGACACTATCGCAGGCATGAGTACCACCCGGTTTGGGTGGGTGTGTGGCACCAGTCTGAGCACCACCAAGAGAAGAGATGATCCATTCCAGGCTTTCTTTGTGAGGTTTTGTCCTCTGGTGCTTCAGGGCTTGGCTCCCACAGCAGGGATTATGGAAAATTCCTCTTGTATCCAAAGGACAAGCAAGTACCTGCAGGAGAGGAGGGATCTGCAGCCGACCAGACGAAAGCTGCCTGGGTGTAGCAGGGTGACACTGGGGTTGGACTGGCTCCATAGGGCGTCAGGAGGACTGCCTGGCCCCATTTCCTTTCCCCAGAATGGCCCAGAGGCCTCTGGGATGGGAAATCCCTTTGGTTTCTGTGGATCTAGGGAACTGCGTCACTGGAGTGTAGGCTCCCTGGGGAAGGGAGGAGTCTTTTCCTGAAGGAAGGCTTTTCAATACTCTCTTGCTTTGTCCCTTGTCTCCATGGAGACCTATCTCCATGGAGGTCCAAACAAGAAGTCATTTCCTTGGGGAAGGGAGGGCTGTCCCATGGCAGAGAGCCTCCTCCCCTCAGAGTCTCAGCTCTGAGCTCTAGCACCTCCACAAGGTGCCATGTCACTGGGCTGCCCCCTGGGTGAGGCCGGTCACTAGGAGAATGAGCTGTGACCTCGCTGAGCCCCGAGCAGATCAACAGGACAGTCTAGGAACAAGACTCAGAATGTCTGGTTTGGAAGAGGCTTCAGAGACCATCTGGGATGCAGGGGTGACATCACTCACCCAGAGTAAGCTCTGTAGACTGGAACCCAAATCCCATCTGATGTTGCTCCTCCCTGATCCAGAATGAGCCTTTTTCAAGGTCACATAGCTGCTAAGTAGCCAGACTGGTACCTAAAACTTAGGACATCTGACAGTAGATCCCAGACCCCAACCTCCCTTCTTTGCCTTCACATTTCTGGGTCTGCTAATCCCTGTTGTGTCCCCACTCACAGCCCTCCTGTCTGAGCCTGGGGTGGCTCCTGATCTATGTGCCAACAAGGATCTGTTGGCCTCTGATGCTTTACGTGCACATCGGGTGCTGTCTTGTTGAACATGACAGCGAGGAAGAAGCTTTAGGCCTTTCTTGAAAAAGCTGTCTAGATTAATAAAATAATTCTCTTCTGATTGCCAAAATAATATCACTGTTCTTTTCAGAACACCGAGAAACTATGAATAAATAAAAAGAAAGCAGGAAAAATAAACTCATGTTTCTTGGCTGTTTCTCTTGGAAATTGTTCATGTCCTTGTCCTTTATCCATTGACAACTTTAATGATTGCATATCAGTTTATTCAAGGACAGTGTCCTTTACATTCATAATTGGGGTAGACAACTGCCCCCCCACCCCCGCTCCTCATTTGTTGTTTGCTATTACATTTGAAACATGTTTTTGGAGATTGGAAGAGGCTGCCTCGATTTTAAGGGACTGGTCCTTTGCCCTGCAGAAACCGTCTCTTGGTGCTGGAGCTGTCCAGCTGGCAGTGCGCACAGACAGGCCTTGACTGTGGCCGCAGATATGTTTGCCCATGGCTCTTCTTGACCAGCTTGCCCTGGAAAAAAAGCAGTTCTTCTCTCAAAGTCCCCAGCACGCTAGTCAGAGATGCCAATCTCTGCCAATCACGCTAGGCACAGATGCCAATACCATTTATTTTCCTTTCCTGGGAAGAGGGCTCTGCTCTGGGGGCTGAGAGCCAGGACTGATGAACCAGGGAGGCTCATCCTGGTCCTCTGTGCTTGTTAGGTCACCCCGATAGCATCTCTCTCCAGACACATGACCCCATTCAGGTTCCATTGGCTGAAAAGCTGAAGTCATCATTGCAAGTACATTTTTGTGTGGCCGGAGGACCAGCGGCCTGCTCGTCCTGGTTGCATTGCTATTTCCAAAAGTGGTTTTCATGCCCAGCTGAGGAGGTAGGCAGAACAAGTGAGTATTCGCTGAGTTTGCAGACGAGAAATGTGAGGATCAGGAGGACAGGGGCAGGGGTGAGACTAGACTCTTAGTTCTGGTGAACTTTGAGACGAGGACAAGATCCCGGGGGTCAGCGGAGCCACCATCGGGAGGCGAGTGGTCAGAGAGCTCAAGGGATGAAGTGAGAGGAGGAGGGATCTCTGAAACTACCCAGGCTGGAGCCACAGACCCCACCTGCCTGCCATATTTTCTGGGTTGGTTCTGCTCTCCCTCTGTTTTCTAGAGCCACCCTTCTCCAATCCCAGCAGTGGAAACAATGGACCCACACAGGACAACGTAGGGGAGTGGGAACACACACATACACAGACACATGTGCTTAACCATGGAACCCCAGGAAGCAGTCTTCTTTAAAGTTAGGATCATGACATGCCCACGATGTTTACCACTACTAGACAATGGTCACAAGGCACAGCTGATGTGATTAGAAAGAAGGAAGGAGTAAATAGTAACGAGATGTACTTAGAGATATGAATTTACACTCACAACATCCAGGTTATTCAATTAAAAAACATTGCTAACGGGGTGACTGGGTGGCTCAGTTGGTTAAGCGTCCGATTCTTGTTTTCAGCTCAGGTCATGATCTGGGTCATGAGATCAAACCCCAAGTCAGATTCTGTACTCAGTGCAGAGCTGGCTTGAGATTCTCTCTCTCTCTCCCTCTGCCCCAATGCCCACTCATGCTCTCTCTCTCAAAAATAAAAAGTAATTAAAAAAGAAAAAATTGCAAATGATAGATTGCAGCAGTTAGGTGTTTGGGTAACAAAGTACTTTACAATGTAATAAACAGAAAAATAGAATGAAAAAAAAAGTCCATTTATGATAGCACCTAACAGATCCCATGTAGCATACTTACCAAATTATGTGTACAATGTATATGAGTAAGATTTGAGGATGTTACTAAGAAATACAAACAGTGAATAAATGAAAAGATATATTCATAAGAGAGGAAGACCCGTACTACGCATATGCCAACTATCTCTAAATTAATATCTAAATGTAACATAATTTCAATTTAAAAAAAAGGATTTTTCTGGAATTAAACATGCTGAAATTCTATGGGAAAAGAAACAGATGAGAATAGTCAAATTCTGAGAAATAAAAGGTGGTCTAGGTCTGAAAGGTATTAGCTATATTATAAAGCTAAAATAAACTAAGCAGTTTGGTAATGGTGCGTGAGTAGCTAGACCAATGAAACAGTGTGAAACAGCTGGAAAAATACTCAAATATACATAGAAATTTAGTTTGTGATTAAGAGAACATTTCAAATCAGTGCTTGAAAAGGAGATTATTTAATAAGTGCAGTTATGTTTAGACAAATGGTAGCTATCTAAAACAAAGTTTAGATCCCTTCTTAGATTCTTCTACCAAAATAAATTCCAGATGGAGCAAAGATCTACATTTTAAAAAAGGCCACCATAAAAGTATTAAAAGAAGCCATGGGAGATTTTACTTAAATAATATCCAAACGGGGAAGGACTTTGTCTTTTTTAAACATGACACAAAAATCCAGACTCCATATAAGAAAAGAAGGTAGATACACATGACATAAAATTAAAAATTTCTGCCTTGCAAAAATGATAAAGATGAAAGACAAGCAACAGACGTGGCTGGGGGAAAAGTGTTTCCCCCATGTGAGATGCAGACAAAGGGCTAATTTCCTCAGCACCTATATAAACTCCTCCAGATGAACACGGGAGAAGACTCGGAACCCAAAAGAAAAGAGACGGGTATGCCCAGAGAGTTCTCAGTTCATAGATATATGAGTAACAGCGGCCTTTAAACACATGAAGGGGGGGCACCTGGGTGGCTCAGTGGGGTAAAGCCTCTGCCTTTGGCTTAAGTCATGATCCCAGGGTCCTGGGATTGAGCCCCGCATCGCATCCATCGCATGGGGCTCTCTGCTCAGCAGGGAGCCTGCTTCCCTCTCTCTCTCTCTCTGCCTGCCCCTCTGCCTACTTGTGATCTGTCTTTCTGTCAAGTAAATAAATAAAATCTTTTTAAACACATGAAGGGTGCTCACTCTCAGCAAAAAACCCAGTGCAACTTACAACCTTATGAGAGATCATATTTACCTGTTACACTGGCGAAAATGAAGACGTCTGTTTGCCTATTGCTAAGGATGGGCAACCAGTACTCTCCATCACTGCTGTGGGACCATTCAGTGAAGTTTCTCAAAAAATAAATAATGTACTAACCCCTGACCGTCTGGTGATATCACTTCTCAGAATTTATCCTATACATACATACATTCATGCCTTCGCTCAGGGACATAGGCATAAGGATAATATGCATAGTAAAAGATTGGGAATAATTTACATCTATATCAACAGAGGACAAGTTAAACGAAGTACCATGCATTCTTTTTTAAACATTATTTTTTTTTTTAAATTTAATTTAAACTCAGTCAATTAACATATAGTATATTATTAGTTTCAGAGGTAGAGTTTGGTGACTCATCAGTTGGCATCACAGAAATACAAATCAAAACCACAATGAGTACCAAGTGCTCTTACAGAAAGTCTTCAGTGGTTGTTTGTTTGTTTGTTTAAGATTTTATTTATTTGTCAGAGAGAGAGAGAGAAAGGGTGCACAAGCAGGGGGAGCAGCAGTCAGAGGGAGAAAGCAGATTCCCTGCTGAGCAGAGAGCCTGATGCGGGGCTCCATCCCAGGATGCTGGGATCATGACCTGAGCCGAAGGCAGACACTTCACTGACTGAACCTCCCAGGTGTCCTACTCTGTAGCCTTTCAAAGCAATGGGACAGCTCTATAGTGACACAGTACAAATTCCCAAATATACTATATGGCATCCTCTATAGCTGGCAATTCTAAGCTGGGGGACAGCAACTCAGAGGGACAAGCAAGAATTTGAATTTACTATACCTACTTTTGGAGTATTTAATTTCTTAAAACCATGGATATACATTACTTTTAAAAATGCATTTAAAACATTGTAAAGGAAAGAGAGAAAGGGGGCGCTTGGGTGGCTCAGTGGATTAAAGCCTCTGCCTTCGGCTCAGGTCACGATCCCAGAGTCCTGGGATTGAGCCCCCGCCGCCTTCCTCCTCTCTCTCTGCCTGCCTCTCTGCCTACTTGTGATCTCTGTCTGTCCAAAAAATAAATAAAATCTTAAAAAAAAAAAAAAGAAAGGAAAAGAAAGAAAAGAGAGAAAGGGCGAGAGCAGAGTTGGGCTCAAGTTATACTCTGTGTGGTGGTGGGTAACTTGCTTAACGTCTCTGGGCTCTTTTCCTTTATCTTTAACACAATCACAGTCTATTTGAATCCCTAGGCCATGGCCTCTTAGATATTCCAAGTACGAGGCTGGAAATCTGGGGATACAGTGAGGGGAATGACAAGGAGCTGTGTCAGGTGTCAGGGGTGCTCTCTCCACCTTCCACGTGCCCGTGAATCCCCTGGGAATCGTGCAGGAATTCATGTTGTGATTAATAGGTCTTGGGCTGTGGCCTGAGATTCTGCTCCCAGGGAATTTCCTGGACCACAGGTCACACCTGGAGTATGAAGGGGTTAGGTCCCACAGTGTAGACGCAGCGGTGCTGTGATTAGGCTGGGCTGCATTCATTCCTCCATTTATATTCATTCCTTTGTTCATTCGATAAATTCCTGGGTGCTTTTCCTGTTGCTTACTCAGGTAAACACAGTGAACGTGTCTGCTATGTGTCAGGCATGGTTCTAGAGGCTATACAAATATGGACTTATTTATTCCTCACTACAATCCCATAGAGCAGTACCATGACCCTCCTCACTCTACAGATAGGGAAAGTGAGGCAGAGAGAGGTGAAGTAACTTGTCCAACACCCTGCATCTGGTAGGTGGCTTAGTGAAGTCATTGCCAGGCAGGCTGCAATGCCTGAGCGCTTTCTACAGCACCACATGGAGTGTGTGTGTGGGGGTGGGGGA
>PISX010010210.1:0-71413 GCA_004024625.1 Mellivora capensis
CATTTATTTGAGCTCCTCCATGAATCTGGTACCAAGGACCGAGACGCAGAATTGTAGCAGGGAAAAGACAAGCTATATTTAGGAAAGAGCAAACTCCTCACCAAATCTGATGGTTCTAGGGGATTCACAGACCAGCTGCAGGAAGGGCCAGCCTCTGGAGGTCAGAGCTGCCCCTTGGCTCATCCCTATCCAACGGGGGGCGGCGGGGGGGGGTGTCCGAGGGGCCCCAGGGTGGCTCAGTTAGTGGAGCATCTGACTCTTGATTTCAGCTCAGGTCGATCTCAGGGTCATGAGATGGAGCCCCATGTCAGGACACCCCACACTGGGCATGGAGCTTGCCTAAGATTCCCGTTCTCCCTCTGCCTACCCACTCCCCTAATCCCCCCACCTTGCTTGGGCTTGCATGCCCCCCCCCCCCGCAAAAAAGAGTCCTAAAGCAACCCCCAAGAATTCCATACCAAAAAAGAAAGAGAGAGAGAGAGAGAGAGAGAAGGAAAAGCATTCATGACACAAAATGAAGAACCATAAGAAAGTGAAAAATGAAGTCAGCAAATGCATGGTTGATCACTGGAGAGGATTAGGCAGGAAGAATGTGTGATGACAGTCAGGATCAAAGGTACCCCCGATACATTGGGGAATATTTTATTGAATACACAGAAATATACCTAAAGGCTAAAAGCAAATATGCCAACATACTAACAGCTCTCAGTTCTCGGAGGTGAGAAAACTTTGTGTTTTATACTTATCTGTATTTCTTAATTATTTAAAAATTTTTAAAAATAAAAATAGAAGAGATGATAGTAGAAGGGGTACATTGGTAATAGATTCCTGGAGAAGATGGGTTTTGAGGCAAATATAAAAAATGGACTTTGGATGGCCTCGGAGGAGAGTTGCCAGAGTGAAAGATGGAAGAGCTTTCTGTTTTGAAACAGACCCTGTTTTTTAGAAGCTAATTAGGGATATAAAAATTACCAAGTGAAACACCTAGATGCCAATACAGTCACACAGAACTGAAAGTTACATCACTGGTCACTAATAACAGAGAAAGCAAAAAGAAACTATTTCAGAATGAATAATTCAGAGTTTTCCCCATGACTCAACCTCAAATACACCTCTATTTCTTCCTCACTCAACCTCACTCGTACTTATACCATTGCCGTGTCTTTGATTTCTTTGGAATGCTCTAGAAATAAGAGGAAGGAAGGAAGGGAGGAAAGAAGGAAGGGGAAAAAAGAGGGAGGTAAAGTGGAATGGACAGCAAAACTAAGGGGACACAGGGAGAGGAGAGAGAAGTGAGTTCAGTATGTATGTAGATAACTCACTAATGGGCAAGATTATCATACATCCTGGAAAAGAAAGAAAAACCAAGTAAGTCCACAATAGATGTTCCACGATATCATCTTAGAAAGTAAGAAATCTTAGATTTTGAGGGACAAAAGCAAAGGTTGCCCTAGAAGGATACATAGCAAGTCTCTCACCCCGAGATTAAAATACACCTGAACATTTTGGGCTCTGTTCGGTTGGCTATTTTTACGAGCATGTGGTTACAACAAATCCTGTTTCTATCACCTCAAGTTCTTGATGTCATTTGTGTGACATCCTTACAAAGTCCTTTTCTTTTTTTAAAAAAAAAAATTAAAGATTTTATTTGAGATAGAGTGAAAGTGAGAAAGAGAGAGAGAGAGCACACAAGTGGGGGGTGGGCAGAGGGAAAGGGGCAAGCAGACTCCCTGCTGAGCACGGAGCACGGTGTGGGATGCAGGGCTCAATCCCATGACCCTAGGATCATGTCCTGAGCTGAAGCAGGCACTTAACTGACTGAGCCACCCAGGTGCCCAGGTCCTTTTCTTTCTAAGGATAGTTCATTATCTTGGTATCTTCGGATACCATATATCAATTAACAGGATAAGCCATGGGACACCTGGCAATAGATGCTGTTAGCACAGCTGCAGAACTCATCTATGCTGCAAATCTGCATTTCAATTTTGTCTTTTAGTGTTTGAATGAAGTATGATTCCATTATGATGCTATTGAGCACATTTATAATGGGAGCATTCGGAAGCCCTCCCTCTGGGGTAAAATGCTTCAATTGCCCTTCCCCGCCACCCCAAAGTGTTGAAGACCAGGATCTGTTGCCTGGTTTAAGGCAACTATAATGTGAGGTCAGAGTCAGATACTTCAAGTCCTGCAGATCAAAAAGCAAAACACCATATTGACAATTTTCTTGAGGAAAAAAAATGCATATATTTTCACTCTAATTACTGTATCTTAGTCCTTAATGATGTATGTCTTTTCCAGAGAAAATTTAAAAAGAAAGTCTGATGCAGATAAAACGTTTAAATGAAGGGAGAAAGTGAGAACATTCAAATCACTCTGAAATAATGATAAATTATAACAGCTTCCAACAATTACTTAGTTCTTATGAAAAATACTTACCATGGCAACCATGGCATCAAATTGCTCTTAAATAGGTCCTGAGCCATTGCTCAGTTTTTAGGAAGGAGGTAGCCTGCAGTCACATGATAATACAAACATAATACACGAGCACCACGCTTTCTTTGTTACACAACACCTCACAGAGCTCATGGATGTGTTTCTGATGCAGAATCACTTTAATGATCTTGATCTCCTTCTGGATGTTTCAGAAAGGACTCCCAGACTATTTATATGTGAAATAAGAGATCTTCTGCCACCAACGTGAAGGGGTCCCTTCTCTCATGGAATTACTGAAATAGTGTTAAATTCTTGAGTCCCTTCATTATCACAAGGCTCCTTCCATATTATGATTTCATATTATAAATGAAAATATATGAGTTTAAAGGAAATAATCTAATATGTGGACAAAGATGTAAGCACAAAGATATACAGTGCAGCACTGTAATAATCAAGAAATTAGAGCATGTTCTTACTCTTTTATTCCTTTTTAAATAATTTTTTAATTCTTTTTTTTTAAGATTTTATTTATTTGACAGAGAGATCACAAGTAGGCAGAGAGGCAGACAGAGAGAGAGGGGAAAGCAGGCTCCCCACTGAGCAGAGAGCCCGATGTGGGGCTCGATCCCAGACCCTGAGATCATGACCTGAACCGAAGGCAGAGGTTTAACCCACTGAGCCACCCAGGTGCCCCAATTTTTTAATTCTCTTATTAACATATAATGTGTTATTTGTTTCAGGGAATTAGTCTTTTATTCTTTTTCAAGATTTTATTTATTTATTTGACAGAGAGAAAGACACACACACAGAGAGAGAGGGAACACAAGCAGGGGGAGCTGCAGAGGGAGACGGAGAAGCAGACTCCCCACTGAGCAGAGAGCTTGATGAGGGTCTTGATCACAGGACCCTGGGATCATGATCTGAGCCGAAGGCAGACACTTATTTGACTGAGCTACTCAGATGCCCTAGTCTTTTATTCTTATTAGGCCAACATTATTAGGGTACCTCTGGAGCCAGACTGCCTTGTTTTAAATCCAGGCTATGCAACCTTTTTTTTTTTTTTAAGGATTTTATTTATTTATTTGAGAGAGAGATAGAGAGCACCAAGGAGGGGAAGGGCAGAGGGAGAGGGAGAAGCAGACTCCCTGGGGAGCAGGGACCCACACATGGAGCTCCATCCCAGGACCCTGAGATCATGACCAGAGCAGAAGGCAGACATGCAACCGACTGAGCTACCCAGGTGCCCCATGTGACCTCTTTTTCTCTCAGTTTCTCATCTGTAAAGTTGGGATAATCATAATCCCTTGTATATGATTATTATAAGGTTGATTCAAGTCAATACAAGCACATATAGCACGTGCAATGTGGGTGTTTGCTAGTATTGCCATCACCGTTACTAGTAAGCACATACTATGTGCCTGGCCACAAGACCCTTTACACACATGGGCTCATTTCACCACTGCAGAAAACTTATATGGTAAGTATTATTAGTCTTATTTTACAAATAGAAAGTCAGGAAAATGACATAATCTGCCAAAATCACCCAAGAAGTACATAATACATAACTAATTATAGAAATAATTTAGGACTCTGGACTAGTTTTTGCCAAATTTAAGGTGGAATGGTTGTGAAGAAATAATCTGACTTAAAATATAGGCTACATGGTTTACAAAAAAATTCACTTTGGTAGAGGACTGGAGGGTAGTTCCTGGCCAGAACATCTGATAGTGAAGTCTAATGCAAGACCATTGGGAGTGCTCACTGGGAGAGACACACAATATTGACAAAGATATTACAGGCTGAGAAAACATGGCATGATCTCAGATACCATACCCAAATCAATAATCAAAGGGCTGGGCGCAGCATTGCCCCGTTACTGTGCAGAACCTCAATCTAGCTGTTTCTCAGATGCACAGCTCTGCAGGGGATGGTCCAGGAAGCTAAGAATCATTTATTATGTGACAACTGTTTGCTTTCTAGAAGAGGATCAGCAAACTATGACTCACAGACCTAATCTGGCTCACTGCCTGTTTTTGCAAATAAAGTTTTATCAGAACACAGCCACACCTATGTATTCATCCATTCTCTGTGGCTGTTTTCGAACCACAATGGCTGAGATGAGTAGTTGTGAAGAACACCCAAAGGGCCAGCAAAGCCTGAAATATTTACTTCCCGGCCCATTACAGAAAATATTTCCTGACCCCGGCTCTAGGGCAATGCTGGAAAGGACAGCCTGTCTTATCTATTTATGTTTAAAAGAGAATACACCTGAATTAGAAAGAATTCAATGATAAAGTAGATGATGTTCCTGTTTTGTAAAGAACAGTGTGCATGCCCAAGACTTTTGTAAATATGACACTCCCAAGTGTTTTATAAGGAGAGACTTGGAGAGGAAACTGAGCTCTGTCTTGAATAGGATAAGCATTGGGTGCAATGGTCCACCCAAGCTTCTAGTTGGGATATTTATCAGGCAGATGGAGACAGAAGTCTGATGCTTGGAAGACAGGACAAGACTGGAGGTGTTGATTTGGGAGGCATCAATCATAAAGTGCTCTTTTGAGTTCATAAAAATTTAGAAAGCCTATGAAAAAAATAGGACTCTGCATGTCACTCCCGGCTTCTAGGTACAAATTCTGGAGAAGCCCTCACAAGATGGTATGTGTGTACACAAATGCACACAGCAAGATTGTTTGCTGTGGCTGTGAAAATTTGAAAACAGGCTCACTTTCCATCAACAGAACAGGGAAAAATGAATTTCACATACAATTCATGCTCAACTGCCCAACAGTAGCAAAACCAAATAATTTGAATTACATGTAACAACACGAATTAATCTCATGAATATAAAGTTGAGTTAAAAATCAGGTTGAAGAAGACTATTTCAAATATTGAGGGGCACAAAATATACACTGGCAGAGGTCTAATAGGTTAAAATCAATATTTAGTTGAAGACAAAGATAAATGTCAACATCTAAGAATAGCTTCTGGGGCACAAGAATGAATCTGAAATTACCCTTAAGATAGTGTTATTTTAGGGGCTCCTGGGTGGCTCAATGTGTTAAAGCCTCTGCCTTTGGCTCGGATCATGATCCCACGGTCCTGGGATCGAGCACCACATCGGGCTCTCTGCTCAGCAGGGAGCCTGCTTCCTCCTCTCTCTCTGCCTGCTTCTCTGCCTACTTGTGATCTCTGTCAAATAAATAAATAAAATCTTTTTTTTAAAAGATATTGTTATTTTAGTATTAATTTTAGTAGCAATTACATCCTAGTACATAAACAATCATCTCTTTAGTGGGGTCAGGTGCTATTTTGTGTCTGCAGACACTGTTCTCCCTACAAGTGATGTTAAATGGATACGTTTTTCACCTGAGCTCAGAGCGGCAAAGCTGTTCTGAGATCATCTAATTTTCCTCTAATACTTTTTTCTTCATAGACTTTATATTTTTTATGATGCCTGAATCAAAAATGATTTATTATAAATATCATGCATGGGGCGCCTGGGTGGCTCAGTGGGTTAAAGCCTCTGCCTTCGGCTCAGATCATGATTCCAGGGTCCTGGGATCAGCCCAGCATCGGGCTCTCTGTTCAGCAGGGAGCCTGCTTCCTCCTCTCTGGCTGCTTCTCTGCCTACTTGTGATCTCCGTCTTTCAAATAAATAAATAAAATCTTTTAAAAAATATATATATATATATCTCGTGCGTGATTGTGTGTGATTTTGGAGTTCTCCCTCTTGGTGAAATTTTGAGATGGCACAATTGACATCCTAAATGTATCCTCATTAAAAAAAAAAAAAGATATTCCCAGTAAGACTTTTTCTTAACCAATTCATGATCTGAATGGAATTTTAAATGGCGCTTGGGTGGCTCAGTCAGTTAAGTGGCTGCCTTCAACTCAGGTCATGATCCCAGGACCCTGGGATCATACTCAGCAGGAAGCCTGCTTCTCCCTCTACCACCCACCCTGCTTGTATTCCCTCTCTCGATGGCTCTCTCTGTCAAATAAATAAATAAAAATCTTTTTTTTAAATAAATAAATAAAATAAAACTAGAAATTAGGGACATCTGGGTGATTCAGTCAGTTAAGCACACAACTCTTTTTTTTTAAGATTTTTTTTTTTTATATGACAGAGATCTCAAGTAGGCAGAGAGGCAGGCAGAGAGAGAGATGGAAGCAGGCTTCCCGCTGAGCAGAGAGCTCAATGTGGGGCTCAATCCCAGGACTCTGGGATCATGACCTGAGCTAAAGGCAGAGGTTTCAACCCACTGAGCCACCCAGGCGCCCCAAGCATACAACTCTTAATTTTGGATCAGATCATGATCTTAGGGTCATGGGATTGAACCCAACATCGAGCCCCACACTGGGCAAGGAGCCTGCTTGGGATTCTCTCTCTTCCTCTTCCTCCTCCCTTCCCACCCTCTAAAAAAAACCCCTAAAAATTAAATAGAGTTCTTAAAGATTATTTTTTTTAAAGAGAGGGAGAGGGCAAGAGGGGACAGGGACAGAGGTGGAGGGAGAAGGACAGAGTTGGTCACCCAACTGAGTGAGCCATCCAGGCTCCCCAAGATTGTTTGTTTTGGATTCTAGTATATAAATAGTTGGACAATTATTACAATTAAGATATAACCTAATCTCTATTATTCTGACTTGTATTTTTATTTTTATAAGGACTTCCCTTTATTGACATGGTAAAAATCTATTATTCTTCCTAAAATTGTCTAGCAAATTTACTGAATATTTGCATTAACTGTCTCTTTCCCTATTTAGCTGTTGACAAGTTCTCATTTTTTTTACATACAATTAGCAGCTTTCCCAATCATTAATTATTGCAACATATTCCTCTTGCAATAAATACATTTACTTCAACAACTGATAGAATTTCAATATACAAAAACATAGAGATTTTTCACTTCAAGTCACATCTAAATGTTAAGCTATATTTGAAAATGCATTTTTAGATATTAACAGTAAACCCAAATAGCATCTTGTTTGAGTAACTGATAGGACAGCACGGATTAGCCGTAATGGTGCCCATGAGATCACATGACCCATGCGTGATCACACCCTGAGCCCTAAACTGAGTGCCAACGATGATCCTTCAGTAGGTACTCAGCTCTTTGGCCTGCCCAAAGCCAAAACTGACACTGGAATTGTAGCACCTCCTGTCCTGTAAAGCTTAAACTCTGCAGGGACGCCTGGGTGGCTCAGTCGGCCTTTGGCGCAAGTCATGATCCCAGAGTCCCAGGATTGAGCCCTAAGTTGGGCTCCCTGCTCAGTGGAGAGTCTGCTTCTCCCTCTCCCTCTGCCCCACCCACTGCTCCTTCTCTCTCTCTCACATAAATAAATAAACTCTTAAAAAAAATAAAATACGCAGACAAACCTGATTTTCTTTTTTAATTTGTCAGAGAGAGAGAGAGCGCGCGAGCACAGGCAGACAGAGTGGAAGGCAGAGACAGAGGGAGAAGCAGGCTCCCTGCCGAGCAAGGAGCCCGATGCGGGACTCGATCCTAGGACGCTGGGATCATGACCTGAGCCGAAGACAGCCGCTTAACCAACTGAGCCACCCAGGCGTCCCACAAACCTGATTTTGTTTAGGGTATTAAGAAACAAAATTCAGGGACGCCTGGGTGGCTCAGTTGGTTAAGCGGCTGCCTTCGGCTCAGGTCATGATCCCAGCGTGCCGGCATCGAGTCCCATATCAGGCTCCTTGCTCAGCAGGGAGCCTGCTTCTCCCTCTGCTTCTGTCTGCCTGTGCTTGCTCTTTCTCTGACAAATAAAATCTTTAAAAAAAGAAAGAAAGAAACAAAATTCAACTGGGTAGACTTTATTTTTTTTTAAAGATTATTTATTTATTTATTTATTTGAGAGAGAGGCAGTGAGAGAGCATGAGCGAGGAGAAGGTCAGAGGGAGAAGCAGACTCCCCGTGGAGCTGGGAGCCCGATGCGGGACTCGATCCCGATGCGGCACTCGATCCCGGGTCTCCGGGATCATGACCTGAGCCGAAGGCAGTCGTCCAACCAACTGAGCCACCCAGGCGTCCCTAGACTTTAAAGATCTTATTGACTTTATTTACTGTTTGATGAATTGGGCAACATCCACTGTAGCAGAAAGGAGACAGCTCTGAGCAGCTGTACAAAATAAAGGATTTTATAGACAGGAGGGAGAGGGAACAAGGAGGTTATACTAGGCAAATGCGCGGACTGGTGGTTGCAAGGTTACTTATCTTTAGGGGTTGGTAGGGATCTAGCCGGCAGATTACCTAACGTGCCGATCAGGTGATGCCTGATGGGTTTAAGATTCCATTCCTGGGAGATCCAATACCGGAATGGTCTCAGTTTGGTAATGTGGGGCGTAGCATCAACAACTCTATTTGGGTCCTTTTGTCTTAAACAAAGATGACATGAATATGTACCACAATGACAAAGGCATATCCAAGAGTGAAAACCAAAGTCAGGCACAAACTTGGTTTTTCTGTGTGGAAAGATGGGAAATGCACTTGGGAAAACATACACAGAAGGGCCAGTTTTATTTGTAACATTTTATTTATTAAGCAAAGATTTGAAACTTCAGTATTTATTATATTACTCTTTAACTTTTTTCACATGCCTCAAAATTTAATAACAAAGACACAAGAAAAAATAGCAGCAAATAAAAAACTGTGCTTATTTAGAATGCCCATACAGTTCCAGAAACTGGAAATATTTTTCATTTACAAATTTTAAATTGGAAAAAAATTGTAATATAGGGATTTATCTTTTCTTCAGAGGTGATACTATTTCTTTTTAAAGCACCCACTCAGCAGTTGGTGTATTTAAATCTCAGAAAATAAGATAAAAATAAGCGTAAAATTAACATAGCCGTATACCTTTTTTTTAAAGATTTTATTTATTTATTTGACAGAGAGAGAGAGAGAGATCACAAGTAGGCAGAGAGGCAGGCAGAGAGAGGGGGGGGAAGCAGGCTCCCCGCTGAGCAGAGAGCCCCATTCAGGGCTTGATTCCAGGACCCTGAGACCACAACCTAAGCCGAAGGCAGAGGCTTTAACCCACTGAGCCACCCAGGCGCCCCGCCATATACCATTTTTAATGGCAAACTGATACAAAACATCTTTCTGCTGTAGTGATAGTAAGTAAAGGAAAAAGAAAAAAAAAACCAACTCAGAGGAAAAGAAACTCGGTAGTTTGATTGGGTTTGAAACCAACTGAACAACATTCAAACTTGTGGTCTTCAGGAGTAAAATCTCTACTTTAAGTGGTACGAAGCCCCATCTCAGAAGCTGGCTCATGGAAACGTTCCCCCCACTTCTGTTTGGGCACAGTTTTTCTATTTTCAGTATTACCTGGTGCAAATGTTCTGGTTTTCTCCACTGATCCCCAAACCTCTGATCAGAAAGCCATGGCCCGGAATACTCCTTGGTGGTGGTTGTCTGCCTGGGCTAATTACCTGCCTCGTTTCCTGTTTTCTCTCTCATCTAGATACAACAGGTACCCAGCAAGGCAGGATATGACAGTTAGAGGGAATGCTGCAAACAAGAATGAAAGCCATTACTCTGAGTCTTTGGTGCATTTGCTCGCTTTCATTTCAGCAGATAAGTGATATTATCTCTAGCACGTAAAGTGGGACAAGCTACACCCGTTCAAGGAGAGAAGAAAAGGCACCTGCCTCCCGTTACCACTGTCAATTAGCAACTTGCTTGGCTTCCTTAGGCCTTGGGGGGGGGGGGCCGGCGGGAGGGGGGATTTTTGTTTTTTTTTTTTTTAAGCCTTTCCTATAGTGAGTTTTTGAATTCGAAATTTGACTTTGTAACTTTATATCTGCTTTATGTCTTTCTAAGTCTCACTCTAAAAAAGTTTGGAATAGAAAATGGAGAAGATTTAGCAAACAGCATGATTCTTTTGGACTAAATGAGGAAAGAGATGAGGGGCTTAGAAATCCTTTCGCTGAGGGAGATAATGAATCATGTCCTTCACACACACCAAAAAACTGTACGACAGCAGATGAACTGCCTTTTGTGATATATTTAAATCTAAGTCCCTACCCTGAAGCTCATTTGTATAATGCTTTCTACTGACTTTCTAGTAGAAAAATCACCCTTTTAAATATTTTTCTCAGAGAGTAAAAGAATGATTGCCTAGTCCTGGAAGCCTGGGGGTGAGGATCAGAATGACTTGCTATGGGGTGGGGGGTTATCTTTTGGGATAACGAAAATGGTCCACACTTAGATTTGGGTGGCGGGTGCAGAAGTATGAAGATACACTCTACAGACCAGAGATGGTCCTGCTGTGCTCTCCCCTCTTCCCATTAGGGTCCTTCCTTATAACTGATCTCATGAATAATCTAACCCAATAGAGCCTCATGATAGACACTGGGGATTAGGAACCCCAAAGCCATTCACGAGGTCCTCTTCTGCCTTTTTCTACTATAGAGGCTGGAAAGCAAATGCCTGATTTTTAAACGTTGCTGTGAGGAGCAGCCAAAGGGATAGATAAAACTGGCAGAGCTCCTTTTGTCCCTGTGGCCTTTACCCCTTCTTCCTGCCGAGAAGGCAAACATAATGTGCAATAGTCAGTGGGGGACATGAAGGGACAAGCATGAGGATAAAAGCCCATCCACTAAGAAAGGTGGAGCAGAAAGACTGAAAGTTCTCATCAGCATTTCTTCGCAGCTGTACCCGCGCTGGATTGCTCAGTTCTGGACTTCTCATTTTATAAGACAAAGCAAAGTCTTTAATGTTAACCTACTGCTGCTTGCTGTTGCAAATAGGTATCCTGTTATCTGCAACTAAAAGCACTCCCAACCACCCGATTTTGAGACGTGCCTATTCATTCATTCATTCATTCATGCATCCATTTTTAAAGATTTTATTTATTTGAGAGACAGAGAGCAAGCCAGCGCAAGCATGAGCAGGGGGAGAGGCAGAGGGACAAGCAGGCTCCCCACTGAGCAGAGAGCAGGGATCCCAGGACCCCGGGATCATGAGCTGAGCCAGAGGCAGAAGCTTAACCAAGTGAGCCACCCAGGTGCCCCAGAGACTTGCTTATTTAAAAATAATTTAAAAATGTCAGTGTCAAAGTGATTTTATTTTAATGGCTAGGAACTGCTTCTTGTGCACAGAAGATACCATTTATAGTTAATTGGGGTTCGAGTTATTTTATAATTTAGTAAAGATTCATGTTTTGCTTAAACCTTAAAGTTTAAATCAAAGTATTTTATCTTCCTTATAGATCTAATAAGGTAAGTGGCACCCTAGAGATCTGGGCACAGATGAAGAAAAAGAATATTTCCCAGAGAAGCATTTGAGCTAGGCCCTTAGAAATGGAGAAAAAAGAGTTCCAGACTAAAAGAATACATAAACTCAGAGGCACGAAAGAGCATGATATGCTATATGGGGATGTAAGGCTGGAGAAGGGGAGATGAGGTTAGAAAGCAAGTTGAGACCAAATCCTTTCAAGTCTTGTGTACCAGACTAAGTTGCTTAAACTTTATCCTACAGAAAATAGAAGCTCTTAGAGGTTTTGAAGGAAGGGAGTGACAAGACCATATGGATGTTTTAGAAGGTGGGACAGCTGGTTGGTTGAGCATCCGACTCTTGATTTCAGCTCAGGTCATGATCTCAGGGTCCTGGGATTGAGCTCTGCATCAGGCTCCCTGCCCAGTGGGAAGCCTACTTCTCCCTCTCCCAGTCCCCCTGCTCATGTTCCCTCTCTCCATATCTCTCTCTGTCAAATAAATCAAATCTTAAAAAAAAAAAACAAAACACTTTGAAAAAGAAATTTTAAAAAGAAAGCAAGAAAAAGAGATTGGGGACCAGAGGTAGGGAGGCTATTTGGAGACTGGTACAGAGAGATTAGAAACCAAACAAAGAGAAGACCCCACTGCAGAGACTGCGGTGGACCCCCTGGGCAGGGGTCCAATGGAGGACAAACAGAGGCTCAGGGTCCACAGTCAGAGGGAGATGAGGAGAGGCAAAGTCTGCAAGGGAGGGGGGTCAGTGTTCCCAGGATGCATTGCTGAGGCTGTTAAGGGCCACCTGTTAACTGCAAGAGGACGCAGGTTAGGAACCAGAAGAGTATGGAGCCAACAGATGGACAAGGCAGCCGAGGAGGAAAAGGACCCCCAGCCTGTGGATCCTGGCTCTTCCTGCTGCGGTCTCCTCCCAGCCACACCTCTGCCTCTTCTCCTACACCTGCTCACCATGTTAGGAAAAGAAGCAGGCAACAGGGGAGGTTATCTGAGAATTACAGTATTTTTATCCAAGAGAAACTGAACATACCT
Source organism: Mellivora capensis (assembly GCA_004024625.1). Taxonomy (NCBI): domain Eukaryota; kingdom Metazoa; phylum Chordata; class Mammalia; order Carnivora; family Mustelidae; genus Mellivora; species Mellivora capensis. The sequence continues at coordinate 12,707 of PISX010010210.1, forward strand.
ATTAGATTAATTAAACAAGGAGGCCATTAGACCGAGGTGGCCCTAATGTCATGGCAACCTCCTTAATCAAACCAAAATCTAAGCCTGTAAATGCCTCAAGGTTATGAAACTGAAACCTAAAGACAGCCAATCACAAACAGCGACTAGGCTAAACCATAACCCATCAATAATTTCCTTACTTCCACCTTTTCTCTAGAAAGGTCTTACTCCTAACCACTTCCAGTTTGATGCTGCTCATTTGAGTCGAGTTTTACTCAAATAACTCTTGAAATTTTTAATCTGCCTCAGTTTATCTTTTAATACGCCCAGAGAGGTCATTTCAATTATCAGCACCACCATGCTTTAAACGACATCAGATGTCCGGCTAAACACCACCACGACCACCAGCAACTCACCACGGAGGTGGGACTAGAGAAACCCTGATCAGTTATGGACAAAACAATAGCAAAAGCCATCTTCTCTGCAAAACACAGCTGTAGAGCCCAAGCTCGATCAGGCACCTCTGATACAGAGCCTCCGGGAAAGCAGAATCCAACATACCAACATCGGCTGATCTTATCCTGCATGTCCACGGGTGGCCCTGAGTCTAGGGGACATCAGCAATCTGATCACCAGAGGGGACTCCCACTTAGGAAGCAGGTACATTTTGGGGGACCCGGCCCTGCCCCCAGACTCTCCAGCTCTTTGCTGCAATCTATGCTCGTCAAATGGCCCTGTGATTATTACTTCCCTGTCACCAGTTCTTTAATACCAGAGCCTGGTATGGGAAAAGGATACCCTTTCCCCCTTAGAAAGAAACAGAATGGGCTTTTATTTATTTTTTTAAAGATTTTTTATTTATTTATTTGACAGAGATCACAAGTAGGCAGAGAGGCAGGCAGAGAGAGAGAGGGACGCAGGCTCCCCACTGAGCAGAGAGCCCGATGTGGGGCTCAATCCCAGGACCCTGGCATCAGGACCTGAGCCGAAGGCAGAGGCTTTAACCCACTGAGCCACCCAGGCGCCCCTGGACTTTTAGTTTTATACAGACAGGACCTAGACCCTCGCTCTGTGCAGGGCACACTCATCACGTCAGAAGGGGCACCAGTCGGGATCAACCGTGTTATAATCAGCATGAGATGCGTAGAGCCCAGCAATTTCTAGAACTGTTGGCTGGGTTCTACCTGAGGGTTTTGAGTTCAGCAGGAAGACAGGAAACAGTCAGCAGGACGGGTGATTGCCCAGGAAGTCTCTGAGGAAGTAGCCGCTTCACTAAGGACCAGCTGTGGGCTGAGGTTTTTCGTACCCAGTGGTGCCCAGCTGCCCCAGCAGTGCTGTCCTTCCCAGAGCAGTCGTTACTGGGAGTGACGGACGCCCTGCCCCGTAGCTGAGTTCGAGTTCGAACTCCACGCAGCCTCGCCGGCCAGTCTTCCCAAGTCTCCGTCTTCTCGGCCAGGAGAACGACAGTGATTGTTACCTCCCAGGCAGAGACATGGCGTAAAACGCCGAGCAGGCACATCGCCTGACACGCAACACACTGACAAGAGTTAATTCTGAAAACTTTTTATTCCAACGTGAGGCAGAAGCTCCAGGATCCTCAAGATTGGCCTCACCTAGAGGTCCTCTGTACTCAGGTGTAATTCTCCCTCATCCTTAGTCAGGGGAAGATTGTGATCTGCAGTCAGACCTGGGGCTCTTCCTTCAGGGGACGGCTGGACACGTTTCTGGAAGGAATGGTGTTGGGGGAGTCCGGGCACGACTCAAGGAAATGCTTGCTCCGTGATTCTCAAACTTCAGTGAGCATGGGAATCATTTGGGGAGTTTATTAAAAATATAGCTACCCAGGTCCCACCCTGTGAGTGAGTCACTGAGCCACTGAGGGTCAGACCCAGGAATCTATATGTTTAATAGGGTTCCCAGAATATTCTTTTTTTTTTTTAAGATTTTATTTATTTATTTGTCAGAGACAGAGGGAGAGAGAGCAAGCGAGCACAGGCAGACAGAGTGGCAGGCAGAGGCAGAGGGAGAAGCAGTCTCCCTGCCAAGCAAGGAGCCCGATGTGGGACTCGATCCCAGGACTCTGGGATCATGACCTGAGCCGAAGGCAGCCACTTAACCAACTGAGCCACCCAGGTGTCCCAGGTTCCCAGACTATTCTAAGGTGCACTAAAGTTTCTTCCTCCTTGACCTGGTTACTCCCTGAAGACAGAGTGCATGGTAGGGCCCAGTTGGGGGCTGTAGGATAATAAAAAGTATTTGGTCTTTGTCTCCACTTCTTGGTACAAAACTCTCTTGAGTGGTAAGAGTGTCTTAAGTGATGACTGTCTTATGCTAATGAGACAACCCTTGGGTGTGGTGGGGGCCTAGATAGCTTTGAGTTGAGAACTAACTGGCTGGGAGGAAAGCCAACCAAGTAATTAGAGGGTTAGACTTTTCATCCCCACCCCTTGACCTCCAGGGAGGGGAGAATGGTGGAAATTGAGTTCAATCACCAATGTTCAGAGGTTTAATCAACCACATAAACCACTGGATTTAACCAACCACTTAGATTAATTAACCTAATGAAACCTTGATAAAAATCCTAAAAGAAGGGGCGCCTGGGTGGCTCAGTCAGTTAAGCATCTGCCTTCCGGTGAGGTCATGATCCCAGAGTCCTGGGATCGAGCCCTGCCATCGGGGTTCTTGCTCCTACCTGCTGCTTCCCATGCTTGGGCAGCCTCTTGCTAGCTCTCTCTCTCTGTATCAAATAAACAAATAAAATCTTTAAAAAAAAACTTATTTAAAAAAAATCCTAAAGGACAGGTTGGTGAACACATTCATGTGTTTGGACGATGGCACACCAGGACAGAACGCGGAAGCTCGGCCCCACCTCTCTCCCCCCACCCCACCCCACCATAATTGGTCCTATGCATCTCCTTCACTTTGCTGTTCCTGAAGTACAACCTTCAGAATGAACTGGTAAACCCAAGTCAAGTGTTTTCCTGAGTTCTGTGAGTCATTCTAGCATATTATCAAACCTGAAGGGCACCCACAGGAACTCCCTGATTTGTAGTCAGCCTGGAAGAAGTCTGGGTAGCCCGCACACCCCATTGGCAACAGGTGTGTGATGTGGAGCCGGTCTGATGGGCCCTCTAACTCATGAGATGTGACCCAGACTCTCCATGAAGAGTGTCAGAACTGAAATGAATTGTTGGGCACCTAAGTAGTATCATAGAATTGGTTGGTGTCTGTAAAAACTTGATACATTTAGTGTCAGGAAAAAAACCACACAAGGATCCTGTCGTATTTCATCTCCTCTGATTTCACAGGGCCCTTGCACAACTGCACTTCTTTACAGAATGTGGTTAAGCCCAAAAGAAATGGCCAATTCTGTTGCAATTCTCTGACCTAAATTCAGTGCTAGCCTTTTGAAGAGGAAAAGAAGTGGGGCTTACATTTTCCCCGTTCAAACCTACCCAAAGGAGGGCAGAATTTGCCTATGGGCCTCTCACCTGCTGATTGTCATCCACACCATAGCCAGTGGACAAACTCCAACAGGCCACGGAGGCAAGGACCTGCTCTAGAATAGGATACAAGAGCATTTTCTGGAATCATTTTATGGGCTCACTGACCACCTTGACTCTGGCTGGACATGACTTGACCTGCCTCTTGACCTTTTGATCTGCCAGACCCCTTCCATCCAGCTAGATTCTTTGCCTGAACTTCTCTTGGCTATTTATCAGTAGCCAACCCTTTCCTCATGCCCCAAATTGCTACAATAGACTCACTCAGCCCTTTCCACCAGAATGTGCCCCAAAAGTCCAGGCAAAGATTTTGCTAAGCTCTTCTATCCTGGCCTCATTCCTGAGGTCTCAGCTGCACTTCTGTCCCAGCCTTTATTAGGATGCTATACCTTCCCTTCCATGCCTTCTCCTCTCTTTCCCCCTGGAGAAGCCATACTGTTTTATCAGTCAATGCCACCCATCTTGGTATGCCATCCGACATACCTGAAACCATGCAAAGGGCCCTCATTCTTCATCTTTTTTTTTTAAGATTTTATTTATTCATTTGACAGAGAGAGAGACTACGGAGAGATGGAATACAAGCTGGGTAGTGGGAGAGAGAAAAGCTGGCTCCCTGCTGAGCAGAGAGCTGGATGCGGGGCTTGATCCCAGGATCCTGAGACCATGACCTGAGCCAAAGGCAGAGGCTTAACCCATTGAGCCACCCAGGTGCCCCCATTCTTCATCTTCTTAAAAATATGTAGTGATTTTTGATATAGACTTCCTCTACTAAGACCCTGCTAGGACAAAGCTAACCTGGTCAATGATCGCCTTGCAGGGAGGGAGACATGGTCAATTTGTAAAAGGTGGCACAAAAATCAAGGGACATGATGGAGGCCCTGTGTGCTGAAGTCCAAGTGGAGTGAATGGGCTTAGTGCTTCGACTTGGAGTAGAGGCTCAAGTCTCCCATGAAACAGAAAATCCCCAGGAACTAGAGGGCCATACTGCAGAGCCACCATTAACGAGGGGACAGTACCTGTCTGCTTCTAGGTCAACCCCAGGTATCTCAGCTGGGCCCTCCATGGGATAGTGCCCCAGGCAGCTCCCAGTCACTTGGTACCAGGACATTCTTCCTGTGACTAGACTGAGTCAACACTGACTCCTTAAAACCTTCCCTCTGGCTCAGTGTCCTCCTCTAAGATAGAAACAGTGCATACATGGTAGACGATTGATTTGAGGTTCTAGATATCCTTCAGGGAAGCCAGTTCTGGAGGGCTGGGGGGGGGAAATCCTGTGTGGCTTGAGCTCTTCCTCCATTGAAAAATGCATCACAATCAAACTGGACCCCACCCTGTATCACCCACCCTCTGGACACGATGAACCTCTCCCACTAGAGCTGTTTCAGACCCTGTCACTTTGATCCTTGCAATTTCTAGCTCCACACCACCTTCTGGGCTAAAATCTCTGTCTTCTTCCAGATCTCTGGAAAGCCTCTGACTCCTTTGTGTTCTCACCTTGGGCAGTGCCTGAAGCATACCAGATACCTGTAGTCCCATTCCCAATGTGTGCTCATAGCTACCTGGTTAGTGTACACCCAAACCAGGCTCATATTTTCATGATGTGCAAAGGATGGGAGGGACAAGGTGACTGTTAGCAGCTTTCTAAGGTGCCTGGAAAGTACTTATTGAAATACTATCAACTTTTAGCAAAGAATGTGGCAGACTGCTCCAATATCATCTTCTTCACACTACATGAACAGAACCCAGAGAAAAGATTACATATTTCCCAACCTACCCTGAAATTTGATAATGATCATGTGAATAAGTTACAGAACTTTCAGGATGTATCCTCAAAGGGAGGGGGCCTGCCACTTCTTCAACATTGCCACTCCACACCTCTTCCCCTCTGTCCTGCTGCTCTAAATATGGACACAGCGGCCTATGTCCTTGGCTAAGTGGACTTCAGGTCATACATTTCAGATAGTGAAGCAACAAGTTAGAGGGAACTTACATACCAGATGGCCCATATGGAGTGGAACTGCCATCCTCACCTGGACCACTGGCTGAAAGAATCAATCCACCAAGGCCCTGAGGATCCCTGAACATCCTTTTTGGCTCTGCTAAGAATGCAAAGCCCTGACTACTCTTTAGAAAACCATTTCTCGGGGTTGAGCTGGCAGTGGGCAGATTCATCGTCTGCCAGACAAAGGGCAGGCTTGCTTACCGCTCACCATAAAAGTGGTAGATTCCCGTTGTAATGCAAACCCACCGTACATACTGTGTCTACCTTGGTTCCTCCGTGCTCCTCCGCAGGTCTTGGGAGGCATAGGGAAACAGCACCAGCAGGTTGCACGAGCTTCTTGCTATGCAGTGAGTAATGAAATCCTTTGTCTTGGACCCAGGAATCTGTGTCTTCGGTCAGTATCCGTGAAACAGTGATTCATTAACTTGCACAAAGGGTAAACTCCCAGATCCTGACATGCCTACGTCTGGGCTGCTTTTAGGGAAAAAGAAAACAACTTGTATCTCTCTTGAGCCACTGTTATTTTGGATCTCTGTTCTAGGCAGCCAAGCCTAATTCTAACTGATCAAAGAGTAAGTTTTCAAAGCTCTAATTTGGCAAAAAAAAAAAAAAAAAAAAAAGAAAAAAAGAAAAAAGAAGAAGATGCTTGCTACATCTTGTCAGAAATTTGTCTTTCAAGCTGAGCCAAATGCAGTCCATTCAAAAGCAAGAAATTATAGAAGTAAGAAGTGTGTGCCACCTGGGACCTCTTGAGTCAGTGTCCTAGAGAAATGAAGATCACACTATGATTGCTAAGCACCCGTCACGGGCACTGAATTAAAGGTACCTCAATCAGGCTGGCAAAATCCCAAGAGCAAATTCCCCACATTGATGTGAATCAGATAATCTTTAAATGTTTTAAATGCTTGAATGTTCCTTTCTGTCAAAACTTAACCTCAGCCATGCTTTTTGATGTAGGATTCCATACCATGAGGAAGGGAATCCAGACGAACTCAGAGAGCAATTCCCTGAGTGGCCTTGATCTCAGACAAGGCGGCGGTGAATGTGCTTCAGGCAAGGCTCCATCCGAGCTAACGTTCTTTCTAGAATGTTGGCAGCTCTTGCCCTTTGAAAAGCAGCAGGGTAATTCAGGATGTTGAGAAAGGTTCAAGCAAGCTTGCGTCACTACCACATTAGTCAGGAGACCGGGGCCAACAAAGATAAAACAAGAATAGAAGCGAGGATGTGGTGACACCTGCTGCGTAACCACGGACAGAATGTTGACAGCCCCTTGTGAGGCACAGGTATTCTTATGTGTCAAATATTCTAAGTGTATGAACTCTCTCTGCAAGAATTCCCTGTGTCCCCATTCAGCAATTCTGTAATGAAATGATCCCACTACTCTTCTCAGTGGGCGAACACTGCTTTTGCCTGTTCAGCATCCACTCTCACTTTGGGACTAGCATCTAGATTTTTCCCTTGGAGAACCACCCCTCCCTGCTCTCCCGTCCGCACGGCTGGGTGAGGCAGACTCAACCTTACCAAGCACCAGGCATTTGGTTCAGAAGACCTGGTGAGATTCAATACTGGGACTTTAGTCCATACTATTTGGGAATGTCAGGCTTTCTGTGTCCTGAGATTGCTCCTGTAGGGATAATATGAGCCTGGAGATGCTGGGAATCATGGGCAGAAAAAAGTCTGAAAATAGGGCCAACACAGTGGAGAACAGAACAAGAGGAGGAGAGAATTCAAGTTCTATTGACATAGTTTTAGCCTAGATCCAGCCATGCCTGAAGGGAGATTCATCCACAGACTTTTCACTATGTTATCTAATAATTTCCCTGTTTTGCCTACGCCAAATTTGAGTTGGTTTATGACTTGTGGTATTAAAAGAGTTCTGACTCTTGAAAGTATTGCTGTCACAAAGGACAACCAGAAGTGTTTATTCAGTCTAAATAAAACCAAAGAATGTGCTCAGGCCAGTTGTGGCTTTAGAATTTCTATAAGGAGGTGCCACAATCAAGTAAAAGGGAATGGATGAGGGACTTGTTTTGAAGCTGCTTTACGTGAAATTGGTTAATCATCTATTAATCATATCAAGAAATAAGGGGGGAAGAAAAGACATCCCCCTCAAGCCACTCCCTTGGCAACACCATTCACTCAGACTAAGGAAAGATCGATCGACGAGGTTTCCAGAGCCCTATGAGGGTCTAATACGTATCTGACTATCAGTGCTTCCCTGAGGCTGAAGGATGTACTGGAAAGTGCTCTGGGTTGAAATCTGAGCTCTGCAAAGGCCCTGAGCTAAATGACCCTGCAATAATAGCTTAAATTCAAGGAGATCTTACTTATTTTGCAAGGTTGAATATGTGATTATAAATGATATTTCTGTATCCTTCTGCACTGTTTTTTTTTCTTCTTTAGCATTATAATTACAAAATTTATGTCTGGGCACCTGTGGAGTCCCTAGTGCATTTATTTTCCTGTTATGTCATATTGCATTACATGGATATACACCCAAGCTTTTTTTTATCCTTTTTAAACTGATGGAGTTTAGGTTGATTCCAAATGTTTATTCTTACACATAATACTGCTATAAATATTCTTATGCCTCCCAATTTGAGTTGGTTTATGACTTATGGAATTAAAAGTGTTCTGACTCTTTTGAGTTTTGAAGCTGCTTTATGTGAAATTAATTAAGGTATGCAAAAGATCATCTAGGGTATATTCCAAGACATGGAACTGCTGGGTCATGGGCTACTGCTAGGTTATATGCAATTTGACTTTATTAGATATTGACAAGTTGTCCTCCAAAGTGGTTTTATCAATTGCAACTTCTACCACCTCTGTGTGAGAGACGCTTCGCTTCCTTTCCAGCATTCAAACATTCATTCAACAAATATTTTTTAGCGATTTACTGATCTGTTCTAGTTACTGGGAAACAGCAGTGGAGGTTCTCACTCTTGTGGAGCTTTGATTTTCTTGGCAGAAGACACAATAACAAATAAACAAATGACAATATAATAGGTCTGGACGTGATGGGTGTCTCTTTTCTAGAGTGTGTGGGTGCAAAGCTCTACTCCTTGGGCCCTTCTTTTTTTTTTTTTTTAAAGATTTTTTAATTTATTCATCAGAGAGAGAGAGAGAGAGAGAGCAAGCGAGCACAAGCAGACAGAGTGGCAGGCAGAGGCAGAGGGAGAAGCAGGCTCCCTGCCGAGCAAGGAACCCGACGTGGGACTCGATCCCAGGATGCTGGGATCATGACCTGAGCCGAAGGCAGCCGCTCAACCAACTGAGCCACCCAGGCGTCCCGGGCCCTTCTTTATCTATAGTAAGTGCCTGCAACGCCCTTTTGAGCCCAATGTAACTTAATTCCAGATATTAATTTTTTTAACTTGCCATAAAAATTAGGAGATGAACATTTACATTGCTGTAATGTACTGGAATTTGTAAAGGGCTCTGGCATCCAGGTCTCAGTTGACCACAGTACCAGACAGCGTACACAGAAGTGGTTACATGCTCTGATCTCTGCAGTCAAAGTGCCCAGGATCAAATCTTGATTTCCTGACTTATAAACCATGTGACCTTGAACAAGTTACTTAACCTCAATAAGTCTCAGTTTCTGTATCTGATAATAGTGCCTGACTCATAAGGGTGCTTATCACGGTGCCCAGGACATATGTAGCACTTTATATTTACTAGCAATCACTAAATACTAATTGGATGGACCAATCATAGGATATTATTTCAATTTTATAGTTGAGGAAACTGAAGTTCAAAGTGGTTGAACAAATTGCCTGGCCAGTAAGTTCTGATGCCTTCAGAACCCAGATCTTCTGATATCAGAGCCAATTCTCCACTACAACATTGTAAATATAAAAGTACCATGTATTCATTCAATGATTACTTACTGAGCATTGAAGATTGCTAGTCTCTGTGCTTGGTGTCGGGAAATTCTAAAATAATCCTAATATAGCTGAATTCTCTGGCAACCCTGAAATTACACCTCTGTTGAGGCCAGTCCCAGTGCTTTCTTTCATCCAACACTGACTGGTAATGAATTCTGAAGATTTTACTCAAGGCTTTATGGAAGACAGAGATGAGCCTTGCATCATATTAGACTGTAAGCTCTTTGAAGGCAAGGATCCTGGTTTACTTATCAATGTACCACCAGTGCTTAGCACAGTGCCTGGCATACTCAGTGAATATTTGAGGAATGAACATGTCCTACAACAGCATTTAATCCGTTTTCCTCAACAACTTCTCACCTGCCCCCATCATGCCTTCCCCAGCAGCTGCTCCAAAATGATCAATGCAACACAGGTGAATTGAACTGAAAAATTCCACGTCTTGTGAACTCGATGAGGTTCTCCCCCATATTCCTGGCTTCCAGATACAAGTAGATTACTTCTGAAACCAAGGATAGTGCTGTTGAGGTCCCAAAAATTTGTGAGTCAAAATATCGGGTCAGGGAGCCACTAGCTGAGTAAACCATGGCAACAAAATGTACTCATGGAAAGATAAAGAATGATCTAAGACACCGCATAGTTGAGTGCCCAATGAAGAGAACTGACAACAAACGCTATTGGACTTCAGAGCAATGAGGAAGAGAAGAGGAAGATGGTGACTTATCAACTGAAGAGAATCTGTTTTGGGTCTCTTTATAGACAAACTGTGAGGGGTTGTGAGTTGGTTTTTATTATTATAACTCAGAGTTTCGTCTGCCTAGCAGCTTGTAAACAGCTTAAATCTTTGGAGCCATCCCTGATGGGGGTCCCAGGAACAGGACACCTGCAATGTCTGTGTAGAATGAGGAAGTGGGGCCCAGGGTCCAAGCCCTCAGATCTCCTCATTCCTGGCTCCCCAAGCACTCAGCTTTGAGGATTAACCTCCAACAGAGAAGAGAAACTGACCTTATTCTTTACCTATCCACCCTGATACCTCACTCTCTGGTTGGAAAAAAAGGTATCCATTTTAAGTAACTCCTCTAAGCATAAATGTCACAATTCCTTCTCTTTTCACCTCAAAACCTCCCCCTCATCCCAAAAATAAAAATAAATACTTCCTTGAATTTGACAATGTTTCATTTTCAAAGTTACTTTGCCTTACTTCTGACCTAATCCAACCTTGGAGATGGAAAATATTTCCTTAGGTTTAGGGTGCCTCTCCTTCTTTCTTTTTTTTTTAAAGTGCACAAATATTCCTTTATTTTATTTTATGTATACAAAATTTATTTTATTTTATATATATGATAAGGTGTTACACACACACACACACACACACACACACACATATATATATATATATATATATTTTTTTTTTTAAGTAGACACCACACCCAACATAGGGCTTGAACTCATGACCCTGAGATCAAGAGCCACACACTCTACCAACTGAACTAGCCAGGTGCCTCAAATGTACAAGTATTCCTTTAGACTATCACTGTGGAACTAGGAAAAGAGGATATTTTGGTAAGAAAAGTCAAGATTCGTGCCTATAAGCTGACCTAGCACAAGGTAGTCCTATTTAGGACACTATGTTATGACCAGTAAAAGTGAAAGGAAAATGAACTGAAGACATGTACTCTTTACTTCGTAAAGAGACATCAGTATGTTTCATTTTCCACCAAGCCTCGCTACAATACCTCCCCTAGTGACACTTGGCTTTGGCCATTCCAGTGCCTTTTTCTCTTTCTGTGACAACATGAGCTTGGCAGAACATTGAGATCTGGAGGCTGAGAAAAGAAAATGCAGTCTTCCTGCCCACAGAAGAGATTGTGAGACATCCGTGCTAACACAGCATTGCCGAAAGGGCTTGTGTATGAATCAGCCACAAATGTTAAGTGGGCTGATGAGGACTGCAGAATTGATAGAATTTCTGAGGAAGCGGCACGCTAGAGTGCTGTCGGTTATTGTGTGAGTGCGGTGCAATCTGTAATTTCACTTGTTTGGGTCTTTTTGTTATTATGTGTTATGCTTCACCAAGGCCCATGGCAAGTTCTCTTTTTCCTTTGCTATCACAATCCCCCTGCTTCATGAATGAGAATGGAGGCTTGTGGCAAGAATGTGAAATAATCCTTCAAACTACAGACAGAAAGGGCTGAGAGACAGTTATGTGGTATTAGCATTTGATTCCAGGAACACGATTCCAATTCTCCTTATTTCCCGATCATAGGTGCATTTTGGCGCTTACCACAGTCTAGTTGAATCCCCTCCACAGTACCTAGGAACCAAACCGAGAGCAGTGGCAGGCAAAGATGGGTATGAAGGCAGTCAAATAAAACATGTCTTCCGGCTTCCAGCTTCTTCCCCCTTCCTAGGCCCAGTACTGTCTGGAGTTGACACATTCAGTAAAGAAATACACAGGCTTCTGTATTGTATTTGACAATCTCATTAAGGCCTTTAGAAGCCTATCTTAGTCTTACGGCATCAGAGCCTATGGGGGGGGGGAGGTTTGCAGGGAACCTGAGATTAGTCATCCAACTGTTGAGCAGCCTTTCTCAAAGTCTGGTCCAAGGTAATCTGTATTAGAATAACCTAGGGAAGCCCTGTGAAAAGGACAGATTCTGAGTCTTGCCCTCGACTCACTGAATCAGAAATTCCAGGGATGAGCCCGGAAATACTCATTCTTGAAAAAGATTGTCTCCCATAATTCTGAGGCACTCTAAAGCATGACAGTTATTTAATGATCTGCTTGTCTTCTCCTCTCCCATCAGTACATACTTAAAGCCTTTTTCTGTTTGTACAAAAGAGATAATAAAATTATAGTATGTGACATTTAGGGGGACCTTACTAAATATTCCCTTAATCCCCCTTTTTTAAAGATTTATTTATTTGAGAGCGAGAGAGCCAAGGAGCACATGAGTTGGAGGAGGGGCAAAGGGAGAGAATCTTCAAGCAAGCAGACTCCCCTGTTGAGTGGGGAGCCTGGGGCTTGATCCTACAACCCAAATCATGACCTTAACCCACTGGGCCACCCAGGCACCTCTCCCTTAATCCCTTCTTAAAGGAATTTTGGGCTTCAGGAACCAGATAGGGTAGATCCTCAAGGCCCTCCCCAGACCCCTGGGGAAAAGAAAGCCAGAGGCTGTCTCTGACCACCTCCATGTAACTAAGCCCTAGTTCATCTACACTTGACCTTGTCCAGACTGGTACACCAAGCCTACGGCCAGGAAAGCCTATGGGCAGAGGTTCCAGCATAAACATGTGGGGAGCTTCACTGCATGGACAAACAGAAGAAATCTTGAGTCAGTGTTCAGAGTTGCCTGTGCTGATTTGCCCCTTCTCTGAATTACGTCTGCCCTTTCTTCTCTGGATCAGAGTTAATTTTTTTTTTTAATTTTTTTAAAAAATTTATTTATTTGTCAGAGAGAGAGGGAGAGAGTGAGCACAGGCAGAGTGGCAGGCAGAGGCAGAGGGAGAAGCAGGCTCCCTGCCCAGCAAGGAGCCCGATGTGGGACTGGATCCCAGGATGCTGGGATCATGACCTGAGTCAAAGGCAGCCGCTTAACCAACTGAGCCACCCAGGCGTCCCTGGATCAGAGTTAATTTAAAACCAGAATTGCCCCCTTCCCGGCAACATTCGTCTGTCTCTAATTCTACTCTCCTAATTCTACTCTCTGCATTTTCCAGGATTTTCTCTGAAATTCTGCCACCAACATTAATGAGAGTTAGCTCACTGCCTGTTTGAGAACCCCACCCCCCCGCCAGAGAGGGGGGAGGGGTAGAATCCTACAGATTTCAGGATTTGGGTTGAGAGAGACTACACGCCCCAAAATGCAAGTTCACCTTCCAAAGACTACCACTCCCGACATGCAATGCAGCCAGAGTTAGCAAAAGAAAAGCCAGTCTGGAAGTTCTGCCTTCCTGTCACCCTCAGGCAAAGGAAAGATTTAGAAAGTCACCAGAGGATATTTTTTGCAGGAGTGGTCACTCTCTAAATCTAGGCAAGGAAGGGGAGGAGTCTGAGCCGGGTCCTGCCTCTTCTCCAGTAAAGTCCCGCTCCAGCTCTAGAGGCTGGAGTTCCGAGGACTGGGAGCCTCTGCACGCCCCGGCTTTCCCCATGACTTCGGTGACTAGAGCGGTGTTTGGAGACCTGCCCTCAGGGGCAGGGACAGTGGAGAAGTTCCAGCTGCAGTCAGACCTGCTGAAAGTGGACATCATCTCCTGGGGCTGCACCATTACGGCCCTGGAGGTCAAAGACAGGCAGGGCAGCGCGTCAGATGTGGTGCTTGGCTTTGCAGAGTTGGAAGGTGGGTTGAACTCTGACCCGGGCTGCCCGGGCGCCCCCAGACCCCGAGCCCTCCCGTACAAGTTCCTCCCCCCACCTCCCTCAATCCCCGATCGATCGGTCGGGCTGCTGGCGGCCGGGACCCGGAGGAAGTCCCCGAGAGCGTGTCGTCGTCTGGAGCGCTAGCAGTCAGCCAACTCTGTGCTTCCATCCGGTGCCCGGAAAAAGACTAATGAATGGGAAACGCTACAGGGCTTGGCCTCTGGTTATCCATTTAGGCTTTGCTCTAATTAATTTAGAATAGTTGAGGGTAAGATGAAACCCCCAGCAACCCAGGAGCCGTCTTTGAAGTGTCAGGTCTGTGGAGGGCAAGAAAGGGAAAAGCTGGCTAGGAGGCGGTGTGGCTCCCAGTTCTTCCCTTGTGTTCTGAGGTAGAAGGACAATCCAAGACCGCCCTCTTCCACCTCCTTTCTCCTTCATCAGATCCTTTCTGAGGCCCGGTCATCTCAGAGATGCGCCAACATGGCTCCGTGGGCCCACAGTTTAACAGACTTGGCCTGGGTTAACTAGGGCCCAGCGTTCTGGGGCTGCTCACTAACCAGGTACTGAGTGGAAAGTGGAAAATGGACTCATTGTCTAGCAATGAGGTCTCCCAACTAGGATGAACTTTCAGTGGAACCCGTGGGCAGTTAGGATCAGGTATGAATCCATGCATTTCAAAACGGTGCATTCAGTTATCTCACTCAGTGAGACAGACTAGGTCCTCACAGTCACCGAGCTTGCCCTTTAGCTGGAGAGATAGACATTAGCCAAATAATCGGATTCATGAATGTTGACAGCAGCAGTTTGATCTCAGCAAAGGAAAATGGACGCAGTGCTATCTCTTGTCACTACCGTGTAGCTAGACAGGAGATAAGTTCTGAAATAAAGCTGGCAAAGAGAAACTGCTTGACGATAAATGCCCTTCGCTCAGTGGAAGGGGTGTGCACAAGAACTAGAGAGGAGGTTTGAGGTTTTCCTTTAGGTGTGTCTTTCTGTCTGCTTGGTTCTTTAGATATGTAACATGGCTCATGGTTAGAAGTTAACAGAAAACTCTGGGTCTTGGTTTTTCTCTGATGGGGTTCAGATCTTCTGCCTTCAGAGTCAGAAGGTCTCAGGGTTGACAAGTGACAAAAGAGGAGTCTTTAAAATCATTTGGCTGAGTCACCTCTCTCTGTGTTAGTAGCATAGCTATTTTCTAGGCTGACGCAGAATCACAAAGAGATTGCTTGGCTGATGCAAAATTGCCCAGTGGAGTCGAAGAATTTGACCGAGGGCCTAGAATTTCAGAGCCCGCAAAGCTTTGGAGAGGCTAAATGGTCAGCATCTGCTTTTATCATTTCTTCCATCTCTGCCTTATCACTATTCAGGAGATAGCGGCCCTCCCTTTGTACCTCTACACACACACACACACACACACACACACACACGTTCACCTACCCGCACTCCTTACCTGTTTTAGTTCTGATACAACAATCACGCAGATCTTAAAAGACAAAGCATCCTTGGAATTCTTCTGAACCCTGTGTCTTGCCATAATGCCTGGGAAGCAGCAGTGTTTTCATGGGTGTGGAAGTGTTTTGTGAGGGCATCCATACAGTGGAGTCATCTCTGAGTCTAGGACTCCTGTGGCGACCAGGCTAGAGAAAGTATTATCCCTACATACTTGTTCTGAAAAAGGAGAAAAAAACCAGATCCCCTCAGATTATAGTGATCTAGCTTGTGCTGTGTTGCCCTCCACGTTAGTAACCTGTCTTGAGACCCTTAAATAGCATTTTTCTTATTAGGATATATCACAGCCTTCCCAAAAAGGTTGAATCAGAGCGTCTAAAATATTCTGGGTGCTGGGCTGAGCTAGACATCCTCATTCCTATGCTATAATTTAGATAACTGAATTACTGATTTTAAAAGGGAAGCACGCTATTTTCAGAAGAGGAGAAGCTGGAAAAAAGCCTTCCCAATATCAATTAGTGCTTTCTCATATGTGCAGCCATCCTCGTGGTTATTGCAGATGACCCTTTGTTCCCTTTTTACAGCCCTGTCTTTCAGGTTTTTTTGTAGATTCTTTCACTATTGCTAAAGATAAAAGAAGACTTCATATATGTCATAACAGGAAGCATACTTATCTTGGTTAGAATAGTGTGAAATGGTGCTCTGCTACTATTTTGTTCAATTCTTGTGTATTGAAACCCATGTTAAGAAACTGCGAAAAGGGGGCACCTGGCCGGCTCAGTTGGTGGAGAGTATGGCGCTTGATCTCGGGGCTATGAGTTTGAGCCCCTCTTTGGGTGTAGAAATTACTTAAAAAAAAATAAAATCTTAAAAAAGAAATTGCTAACAGTGATTGTCTTTAAGAGAAGGACTGGGTAGCTGGGGTCCAGGGTTAAGAAGGAGACTATTTTCACTGCATATTCTTTTTGAATATCTGAATATGTATTGTGAGCAAAACTAAGTCATTTAAAGCCACAGGAGATGACAGAATATGACAGAATAGGGGGTTATCTGGACATGACTCTGTCCCCAAAATGTTTTGAGCCACAGGGAGGAGCTAAGCATGCATAATGCCATGAGACATGGTCCTTTCCTAACTGCCAGGTTAGATGTGAGCTCTCTCCAGTTTCCCAGATAGCTTATATAAACTGCTTGGATCATGGCCATGACCAGAGGTCAGAATGGTTCCGTTTCTCCCTGGGAAAATTAGATCTTTCTTCTGTAGAATTCTAAAGAAGTAGATCATATGATCTTTTGGTTACAGCCTAGAAAAATCAGTAATGCCTCCAATGAATTTTTCTGCCATTTTTTGTACTTAAAATACTTAAAAATGCTTTTCATCATCATGTCCCACCTACAGTCATTATGACTTCTTTCAAAACCTGTGATGAGAGTATTTGCCTATGAGCCCTAGGTAATAAACAGCCTACCCGCTTAATCACTGCCCGTTCTGCCCCTTTATCTTCCCCCCAGCTATTACCAAATACCCACTATTACTGCCCTGAGAGCCATTATGGAAAAACATAGAAAAAACGGACTTTGTGCTTTTAGAAAACCACAGTTACGTAGGGGCGTGGAGGGAAAGGGATGGGTTCAGAGGCCGCGGTATAGTGTTGCAGATGCCCTTAGAGGAACACTGAGGATTCCCCGTTTAAATCCCTGCTTTGTCCCGTAAAGCTGTGGAACCTAAGCAAGTTATTTAACCTCCCCAGGCTTACTTCCTTGCCTGAATTAGCGGATAATGATGATTAAATGTGCTACCAGCTGTGATAGTGTCTATAGTGAATGATCAGTAGTTTTTATCTCTTTTCCTTCCCTTGCCTCCACATATCTTCCCTCACATCACTTGAACTTTTTACTTCACTGAGTTAACACTGAAAAAAGGGCATGAAGATCCATGTAGCCAACCAGCAGCCATTTGAAACTATATTAAATATTGGGGGCAATTAAAGTGCTTGTCAATTAAAGTAATGTCTGTTTTCCTCCGAAAGCCAAAGGGAAGTCATTCAGGTTGTGGAAGCTTTGAACTGGGATTAGTAGGCACTTTTATTTCGGACTGTAGGGCACTCTGGCTGAAGTTTGGGCTGTAGGAGGTGGATAGCACAGCTGGGGTCCTTGGGATGTTAGAGGAATGGAAAGATCCATTAATATATTCTGGTCGGTCCTTTGCCTAGGAAAAGGGACAGACTTTTCCTCTACTCTTTATCCCACATCAGCAATGGGCTTGAATAAATCATCATTCGGGGCTTGACCTAGAAACTTGGCCCTTTGTGCATGGAAATCAGTATTTTCTGATTCAAACAAGCTTTTTTTTTTTTTTTAATTCAAAGATCAGGCAATCTTTAAATATTTTATTTATTTGATAAAGAGATAGATCACAAGTAGGCAGAGAGAGAGAGGGGAGAAGCAGGCTCCCCGCTGAGCTGAGAGCCCGATGTGGGGCTCGATCCCAGGACCCTGAGATCATGACCCAAGCCGAAGGCAGAGGTTTAACCCACTGAGCCACCCAGGCGCCCCTCAAACAAGCTTTTTAATCACGTCCTATTTAGAATTTGAGGACTGTCATTTTCTATAATTCTGATTTGATATAAAACTTAGTAACATATGAAGATAGTATAAAATCCATTTGTTCTAAAGAGTTGTTTGGAGACAGTTGGGAACAGTGGTTTCTGCTGCCCTTATGGTTCAGTCATTGAAAACTCTTCCGCCAAACCAAGGACTGACTAGTGCTTCTTATCTCCGTGGGCTGTTTACTGTGGCCAGAGAGTGGTGCCTTCTGAGGGAATTCTTCAAGCCCGTGAAGGAGCAGCATTGCTATTGGATTTGTCATTGTCTCCAGAGCCAAGTGTGTGACTGGCAGAGAGTTGGGGCCCTGTGTACATTTGTTGAATGGATCAAGGTAGATATTATATATATATGTATATATACATATATATAATTTATAAATAGAAATATATATAAAAGTAGATACAGCTGAACAATTTTGAAGAAAAATTCTGCTTTTCTTCATCTTTTCAAGCTCCTGAAAACAGATGAATGGTCCACATTATGCATCATCAGGGAAATGCAGATTAAAATAATAATGAGGGCTACCAGAATGGCTAAAATCCAGAACACTGACAACACCAAATGCTGGTGAGGATGTGGGGCGACAGGAAATCTCAGTCAGTGCTAATGGGAATGCAAAATGGTACTGCCACTTTGGGAGATAGTTTGATCATTTCTTACAAAACTAAATGTACTCTAACCATAGGATCAAGTAGTCATGCTTCTTGGTAGTTACTCAAAGGAGTTAAAAACTTATGTCCACACAAAACCCTGCACAAAGGTGTTTATAGCAACTTTATTCATAATTGCCAAAACAAGGGACCAAGATGTCCTTTAGTAGCTGAATGAACAAATAATTGTGGTCCATCCAGACAATGGGATATTATTCAGTGCTAAAAAGAAATGAGCTATCAAGCCATGAAAAGCCACCAAAACGCATATTACTAAATGAAAGAAGCCTATCTGAGTTGACTACAGACTATCCAGTTCCAACTATGACATTCTGAAAAAGGCAAATTTATGGAGACAGTCAAAAGATCTGTGGTTCCCAGGGGCTACAGGGATGGGAGAGATGAATAGGCTGAGCACAGAAGATATTTAGGACAGGGAAAATGCTCTGTATCATATTATAATGATGGACAGGTATCATTATTCATTTGTCCAAACCCACAGAATGTACAACACCAAGAGCGAGCCCTCCTGTTGAACTAGGGGCTTTGGGTGATAATGATATTCTGGTGTGGGTTCACCAGTGATTAGAAATGTGTCTCTCTGATGGGGGGTGTTCGTAATGGGAGAGGCTATCCCTCCCTGTGTGGGGACAGGAGATATGTGGAGAATCTGCACAGGGGATATATGGGGAATCAGCTCAATTTTGCGGTAGATGTAAAACTGCTCTAAAAAATAAAGTCAGGGGCGCCTGGGTGGCTCAGTGGGTTGAGCCTCTGCCTTCGGCTCAGGTTGTGGTCTCGGGGTCCTGGGATCGAGCCCCGCATCGGGCTCTCTGCTCGGTGGGGAGCTTGCTTCCTCCTCTCTCTCTGCCTGCCTCTCTGCCTACTTGTGATCTCCCTCTCTGTCAAATAAATAAATAAAATCTTAAAAAAAAAATAAAAAAATAAAGTCAGTTAAGTGTCTGCCTTCGGCTCAGTTCATGATCCCAGGGTCCTAAGATCGAGTCCCGAATTGGGCTCCTTGCTCAGTGGGGAGTCTGCTTCTCCCTCTGCTGCTCCCCCTGCTTATGCTCTCTCTTTCTCTCTCTGACAAATAAATAAATAAAATCTTTAAAAAATAAAGCCTACTAAAAAAACAACAACAACAACAAAAGCAGATGAAGCAAAACCAAGAGGAGGTTTGCTGGGCCATGGGAACTCCTTTTGGTTACCCAGTATAAGGAGTTTTAAAGCTGCAGGTTCGGAAAGAGGAGGGTGGGGAGGGAGGTGGGAGCTGGTGGAGAGGTCAGTCTGGCTTGTGTGAAGGGATGGTAGGAAGATCAAGTCACTGGAAGGCCTTGTACTTTTCAAATAACGGGATGCTTCAGAACAAGTACGTAGGAGCCAGACGGTGTTCATATCCAGGCTTCTCTAATAACTAGCTGTGTTCAGGGGCAAGTTACTTAACCTTTCTGTCCTCAGTTTCTACATCTGTAAAAGGAGGGTTGTAATACTGTCTAGCTCATAGAACCATCCTGAGGAGGAAATGAGTTCAATGTAAAGCACTTAGAAAGTGGCCAAGCCCTAGGAAGAACTTGGTGTTAACTCTTAGGACTGGTCCCTGGGCAGGACTCTGAGGACCTGCAGGTTAGCAAGGGAGTGAATCACAAGAAACCTGGAAGAGAATGGTTAATGTTTCACTTATGCCCAACCTGTTGAGGAATGGGAACCTATGATCTATAACTGGCCTAATGGTTCAGGGTCTGTGTCCTGAGAGCCTCTCCAGCCATGGTAAAAATAATTCATATGCTTAAATTGCATATTCCTTTTTTAAATTTTAAATTCAATTAATTAACATACAATGTATTATTATTTTCAGAGGTAGAGGTCAGTGATTCATCAGTCTTATAACATTATATTATACTTATTATATACTTATACTCTTATATCTTATCTTATCTTATCTTATACTCATTATATCACATGCCCTCCTTAATGTCCATCACCCAGTTACCCCATCCATTCCCCACTGCACCTCCTCTCACAGCAACCCTGTGATTAAGAGTCTCTGGGGCACCTGGGTGGCTCAGTCATTAAGCGTCTGCCTTTAGCTCAGTTCGTGGTTCCAGGGTCCTGGGATTGAGCCCCGCATTGGGCTCCCTGCTTCTCCCTCTCCCTCTGCCTGCTGCTCCCCCTGCTTGTGCGCACTCTCTCTCTCTGTCAAATAAATAAATAAATAAAATCTTAAAAAAAAAAGTCTCTTAAGCTTTGTCTCCCTCTCTGATTTTGTCTTGTTTTATTTTTTCCTTTCTTCCCTATGATCTTCTGTTTTGTTTCTTAAATTCCACACATCAGTGAGATCGTATGATAATTGTCTTTCTCTGATTGAGTTATTTCGCTTAGCATAATATTCTCTAGTTCCATCCATGTCATTGTAAATGGCAAGATTTCACCTTTTTGATGGCTGCATAGTATTCCATTGTATATCGATACCACATCTTTTTATCCATTCATCCGTCGATGGACATCTGGCCTCTTTCCATAGTTTGGCTATTGTGAACATTGCTGCTATAAACATTGGGGTGCACATGCCCCTTCAGATCACTACATTTGCATCTTTGGGTTAAATACCCAATTGTGTATTGCTGGGTTAAAGGGTAGCTCTATTTTCAACTTTTTGAGGAAGCTCTGTACTGTTTCCCAGAGTGGCTGTACCAGCTTGCGTTCCCACCAACAGTGTAGGGGGGGTCCCCCTTTCTCCACATCCTCACCAACATCTCTCATTTCCTGACTGGTGAAATTTAGTCATTCTCACTGGTGTGAGGTGGTATCTCATTGTGGTTTTGATTTGTATTTCCCTGAGAATTGCATACTCTTCTGATCCACATAGATGGGATGGAAACAGAGTACCACAGGAAAAGGGGATGGAATTCCGGGGGCATCTGAGTGAAAAACAGAGTAGATAGCGATGCTGGTGATCATGCAAAAAACAATCTACCCCCAAACTTTAGTCTCTACCTTTGTAATCATACGGTAGAGGAACTTGAAGAGAAGGAAAGATCTATGTAACATGCCTGAACACAGACTTGTAAGTAAAAGAGCACAAGCACATTGCTTTTTATAATCCCGTAGAAAGCCCCACAATTTTGCTCCTAAGTATGCCACATAGCCATGAAAAGGAATATGGCAGATGGATACGTAGTCATATGGACAGATCTTAAGGCATTTGATAAATGAGAACCTGCAAAATCATATGCACTGTATAATTCTCTTTATATCAGTACTGCATTTGTGTATTTGTATGTGTTTCTCTATAGTTAATTTAAAAAAACAAAACAAAACAAAAAAGCTAGAAGTGTATATGCCAAACTGTTCGCAGTGGTTGTCACTGGGAACACGACCATGAAAGAGGGAGTTTCACATTTTACTCTTTTTTTTTTTTTTTAGATTTATTTAATTGTTTGAGAGAGAAGGAGGGCAGGGGGTCGAGGGGGGCAAAGGGAGAGAGAATCTCAAGCAGACTCCTTGCTGAGCATGGAGCCTGACATGGGGCTCCATCTCACAACCCTGAGATCATGACCTAAGCCAAAATCAGGAGTCAGACACTTAACCAGCTGAGCCATCCAGGTGCCCCTTTCACACTTTACTCTTTGTTAAGGTTGCCAGATTTGGTGAATGAAAACACGGGACACCTGATTAAATTTGAAATTCAGATAAAGAACAGATAGGTTTTTAAAACTTTTTAAAAAGTTTTTATTTATTCATATATTTAAGTAATCTCTACACCCAACATGGGCTTTTAACATAAGAATATTAACAGTAGTTCTCTCTAGTGGTGAGATTAGGATGATTTAAATTTCTTGGGGGTGCCTGGATGTCTCATTTGGTTGCGCATGTGACTCTTGGTTTTGACCCCAAGGTCAAGAGTTGCATGCTCTTCTGACTGAGCCAGGCCGGCACCCCAACAAATGGTTTTTAAGTGTTAAGTATGTCTCATGTATAATAATAATATGTATGTACTTATATTAAAAATTATTTAGTATTTATCTGAAATTGACACTCAGCTAGGTGTCCTATATTTTCTTTGACAAGCTGCCTCTCTGTATTTGTTTAATGCTCTTTAAAGGATAGTTTCATGACGTAATTTTATTATTCTTTTTTTTTTTAAATTTATTTATTTGTTAGAGAGAGAGGGAGAGAGAGCGAGTGAGTACAGGCAGACAGAGTGGCAGGCAGAGGCAGAGGGAGAAGCAGGCTCCCCGCCGAACAAGGAGCCCGACGAGGGACTTGTTCCCAGGACGCTGGGATCATGACCTGAGCCGAAGGCAGCCGCCTAACCAACTGAGGAACCCAGGCGTCCCCGTAATTTTATTATTCTAAAAAAAATAAAAAGAGAAAAGAATACTTTTCGAGACAACACAAAAATATTATTTTTAGTTAGGGAAATTGATTGGCCTAGAAAAGAGCAAATTACAAAGCAGCACTTAAATCAAGACTCCATTTTTATAAAAAGAAGAAAAGCACAGGTCCGCATGTACTAAAAGGCAGGAGGATATACATAAGAATTTTAAAAAATTATTTTTCGAAGATTTTCTTTATTTATTTGAGAGAGAGAGAGTGAGAGAGTGTGAGAGGGGAGAAGGTCAGAGGGAGAAGCAGACTCCCCATGGAGCTGGGAGCCCAATGCAGGACTTGATCCCGGGACTCTAGGACCATGACCTGAGCGGAAGGCAGGTCATGAGATTAGGATGATTTAATTTTCTTGGAGTGCCTGGATGTCTCAGTCAGTTGTGCATCTGACTCTTGGTTTTGGCTTGGTCGTGATCTTATGGGTCTTGAGATCAAGCCCCAAGTGGGGTTCTGTGCTCATCGAGGAGTCTACTTAAGACTCTCTCTCCCTCTCCTCCCCCCACCCAAGTAAATAAATCTTTTAAAAAAAAATAGGTTTCTTTTTGTGCTTTATAAAGTTCTTTCGTAATGTTTATAAAGAACATGCGTTACTTTTGGAAAGGGAAAGCGTCATGTGTATAGAATATTTCTCTGTGCTTCTCTGAGGAGCTGAGTGTGTCCAAGTTGTTCCTACTTTCAGCTGCTCTCAAAAGAAGGTGGTGGGCAGCACCGTGAGCCTCACCTTTGGCTTCTAATTTAAACAACACTTTCATCTCATGTCCTGCAGGCTACCTCCAAAAGCAGCCCTACTTTGGAGCCGTGGTTGGCCGAGTGGCCAACCGAATTGCCAAAGGAACGTTCACATTGGATGGGAAGGAGTATAAGCTGCCCATTAACAATGGACCCAACAGTCTGCATGGAGGAGTCAGAGGGTTTGATAAGGTGAGTCAGGGGCACCGGACAGGGTCTCCACCTTCACACATACCGTATGTTCGCCAGGCTCATCCTAGGCCCTACAGCAAATGTGTGGGGAGGTGATACAGGAAAGAGGCCGATCCAGGGGCTCAGGGGAGCAGGGGTGCTGGCCCTGTTCAGGATCCATCCTTCTGTAGCTCATCAGACTGTAAGAGGCAGGGGAGCCGTTAGTGAAAGCCTGACAGCTCTTGACTTGGGAAAAACAGGGAATGATTTTCTCCTGGTGTTGGGATCAGGAAGTCCAGTGGACCTTGGGCACAAGGGAAAAGTGACTTAAAAATAATACCTGCCAAATAAGTAAATAAATAAAAATAATACCTGCCACTTACTGCACAGGCCATTTGCATGTCTTCTGTCTCATGCTTACAAGAGCCCTCCGCTATCACCAAATGAGAAATCTGGGGGTGTGAAACACCACATAACTCCTAGGTTGTGCGGCCCAGCCTTCCAGCCCTCATTTCTACACTGGAACCGCTGGGGTAGGTGTCCCTGGTCCAATATGTACCCCTGAAAGTGCCGCTAAGCCCCCGTCCCCCACGGTGTGGTGCCACATCCAGGCATAGCCTTCCACTGAAGTGCCTCGTGCCTCAAAATAATCTCAGATTCTCTGCCAGTTGCCTCTTTCCACATTAAAACTCCCATTCCCCAAGTGAATCCCTGGAAAAACAAGGTTAGGACAGTAAACTGATCAAACAGCTTCTCCCTGAAGTAGAAATGCCTACTGGCCTGCTTCCTAGCTGTGTGAGGGTCTGAGGGTTAACCCCCAGTGACTCTCTTACTAGTTTAATTTCAAGGAGATAATTTTGGTCGCTAACTCTCCTTTAAATTATATCCCCCAGTTTATTCTCTAAAGAAGAGCCAGAAAATACTAGAATGTATATGGCAATTAAAGAGCACTATTTCTTCCTTTCTGCCTCTCACTGCCCCCTGTCCCGTTGAAGGAAGTTGGTCACTCTCTTGCCCAACTTCCCATCTGTTGTCCAGAACCACATTGCCCCCATCTCTTCCCTGTTCCTCTGTGAATGGATTCCTCACCCCCGGAAGGCATGAAGGCAAGGGGTAGCCTCGGTCCTGGCAGTACCAGAGCAGAGGGTCTCAAATATGGCAGGCCCATGGGCAAAGCCCAAGCAGAGGGAGTTAGGCCCAGCTCTGTTCCTCTTCCCTCTCTCCCACTGTAGCGTTTTCTGTGATGTGGCTTCACATGCCCTGTAAAACGTGCCCTGTAAAAACACAGCGAGATAGTGAGTATACACCTCCTTCAGGGCTCCGTGCCTACTGAGTCCCTTCTATGAACCAGTAGAGTCCCTCTACTATAGCGAGGGAGCCAGACCCTTGGATAAATAGCCATTCTAGGCAACCAGCCCCCGACTGTGGATGCCAGTGGTGTGCTGTAGGAACCACTGTAGACAGATTGAGAGGAACTGGGGAGGTAGGATTTGAATCACCCTCGAAGAAAGAATAGCATTTCTTTTAGTAAGTAGGTCCTGGAAAACATGGCTGTGCAGAAGCCCAGAGAGGGTGGGAGAAGGACTTGGAATGTTACCCTGGAGATACTGAAAGCTTCTGAACTATAAGCTTTCCCCGCAGTAACAGGAGCCATATCAGATGAACCATTTCCAGCTGTATTTCGTCTCAACAATTACTGAATAAATAGCTCGTTTGTAGATATGCCTTTTTCTGTTTATATCAACGCACTTTTTAAAAAGATGAACTTTGAATCATCTGACAGAATTGGAAATGGTATATAAGGAGGCCTAGAGATGCAAACGTGGAAATTTTTCATGAAATTTGTAAAGTGCAGGGTCAGGGATGTTCTCCTGTGAATAAGAATTGTGTTTTCCACAAAATTATACTGATCTGATAACCTTTCTTTATGCAAAAAACTTTCCACTGTGTTCTTTCTCTGAAGGACAAACACTAGGTAGCAAGTGAAGAATGTTTTATTTCAGATATTTTATTCCTAAAATTTTCCATTCAGGGGATTCTTTTCTTCTTTTTTAATCATGCATATAATTGGCTTTATATTTTAAGTGTTTTGGAAGTTCAACATTTCTAGGAGATAACTAGGGTGTAAAATTAATTTTTTACTAAGGTCAGTGAATGTGTTCCAGACACCAGCTGCATTCACCATAGGTAAAAGCAGAGACCTCCGCTCCTGCTGGGCTCCCCTTCCTGGTAAATGTGGGATCTCTCAACATCAGTGAAAAAGATCCAGGCCAAGCTAGGAGCAGGTGGGCAGAGCCTGGGCTCAAAGGCTATTCCTGTGGCCCACTGAAATTATTATCTTTCAAGCCTATTTGGAATGATAGTGTTTTGCCTCAACTCTTCTGTTGAAAAAAGGAGATTCAAACAAAACATTCACTGAAATGAAGATGTGGATGGTGTAGACTGCCAGGCCAGAGTTTGAATCCTAGTTCTGTCACTAATGACGTGTATGACTTTAAACAAGATTTTTTTACCCCTTTATACAATGGACATGGGGTACCTGGGTGGCTCTGTCGGTTAAGCATCTGACTCTTGGTTTCAGCTCAGGATGTGATCTCAGGGTCCTGGGATTGAGCCCTGCATTGGGCTCCATGCTCGGGCCGGAGTCTGCTTGAGACTCTCTCCCCTTCCCTCTGCTCATGTGTGTGTGTGTGCTCGCTCTCTCTCTCTCTCCGTGTGTATAATAAATCTTTTTTTTTAAAAAAAAAAAGAAGAGTTTTAAACAATGAGCATGAAGTATGATAAAGTATGAAAAGGTTCTAGTCAAACCCCCTGGAATATGGGATGTAGAAGTGGGCAAGGTAACAACCACAGAACTCAATTTGCTCATCTGTAAAATGGGGTCATGGTATTAGTTGGAGCCATTTGAAATGGCCAGTGTTCAACTGTTTTAACCTACAAAGTTGATCATTTCGTAAAGCACCAGGTCAGTGGCTGGTGAGAACCAAACAAATGGACGTTTCTGGTCAGCAAAGACCTCTTGACTAGTGACCCCCAGGGCTTCCCAAAGAGACTGGGGCTCTCTGGACAGTATGTCCTCTGATCGCATAGAATAAGGAAAAAAAGCTCAGGATCAGACTGCTGTCTTCCCAGCTGCAAGAAGTTAGGAAAAATCGTGTGTTCTTTCTGAGCCCAGCTCTCTCTCATCATTGAATGAAGACAATGATGCCCACATTGAGTCAGCTCTGAGACAGATAAGAGAGTGTCTGTGAAGTTCCTAGCAAAGTGTCTTGGCTTATCACGGGCACTTAGTAATATTCCTGGCTGTCCCTCCCCATAAGGAGAATCTCGAGGCCTCTAGGCCAAAGGTGAGAGAAACCACTGTGTGAATCAAAGATTCCTAGTTCCAAAAGCAAAAAATTCTAGAAAACTTTTCTTCCGATTTTTCTTGCCATCCCTAGAACCATATTTTCTAGAATGAGAAGAAGACTTCAAGATCGTTTTTTCAACCCCTTTATGGTGGGGACTGATGCCCAACATCACACAGTGAGCTAGGAACAAACCTGGGCCCCAAATAGGGACTCCTGGTGCATGGGCAGAACTCTTCCTAACAGAACAAGTGCCTTCTTATTTGTTTGGAACTCTGCCCAGGGAATATAGAGAATCTTGGAGCGTTTTTAATAAATATCCATAAATAGTACTTCCCTGGGGAAGAGGGCTGTATTTATTAAGGTCATTTTTTAATACCATTAGCAGATAATGCCATATGACATGTCTCAGAATGGGACACCGAGATAAGAAAAAAGCTTTTAAAAGAGGAAAATAGTGTAAACACATACATATAAGTTTTGGGAGAAAGAGTATGGGGAATATGAGCAGGTAAAGAGAAGGGAAAAATGTTTCTCTCAAAATCTACTTTTTCGTACAAAACAAATTTTTAGAACAAATACAATCCAGGCTGTTATTCAAACACTTGAAGATCATATAACTGTTTCTCTTCCTAGAATTCGCTAGCTTTAAATATTGGAACGTGGCCGTTTGGTTGAAATTGCAGTGCCTTAACAGCTTTGAAAACCCTTTTTCTAGGTCCTCTGGACCCCTCAGGTGCTGTCAAATGGCGTCCAGTTCTCGAGGGTCAGTCCAGATGGCGAGGAAGGCTACCCTGGGGAGTTGAAAGTCTGGGTGACGTACACGCTGGCTGGTGGGGAGCTTAGGATCAACTACCGCGCCCAGGCCAGCCGGACCACACCGGTCAATCTGACCAACCATTCTTATTTCAACCTGGCAGGCCAGGTAAGTGGACTCGCCTCTGCCTCTGCCCTCCTGCCATGTGCTTTGTGGCATGAGCTGGGGAGTGGCCGGAGACACCAATCCAGGATGGAATTACTCTTGCAATGCGGGGTCAACCCTGGGGATGAGGAAAAATGGCTGGCAAAGCTGCTGACTCATAGTAGGTGCTCAACAAATGGAAGTTATAGAGAAAGTTAGAATGAGTACATTGTATTACCCAGAGAATTATCCCTTTCCCACGTGTCCAGACAAGGAAGTAGCTATTTCAAGAACTCCCTCTCATCTCTCTGTAACACGAGCTTCCATTTGCTTCCTTGTTCCACTCCTACCCCTCGAAATTTCCAGTTAAAGCACTTTTCCATCCTTGGAACTTTAAAAATGGGCTTGGCTCAGCCCCTTCAGACATGCTGCCAACATTTGTGTTCTCCAGCGTGCAGCCCACCCAAAGAGTGCTGGAGAGACGTTCCCCACCCCTCAGGCAATCCCCTCTCCACTACCTGATTCCCTCCTAATGGTAATACTTGAGCTTGTCCAACAGGCTGTTACATGAGGCAGAGTAGAAAGTGTAGCTAAGCTCTGTAGACTCTATTACTTCCTCTTCATCTGAAAAGCCATCATTGTCTACCATACTTGAATCACTTTGGCATGATTTCCTACCACAAGATGATGTTCACAGCCAACTAGTAATATCTTGCATTTTTACACTCTTTTAGGAGTCTGCTGACGATGTGCTGCTTTTTTTTTCTAGGATCTTTCCAAATAGCACGAATTAATTGGTTCTTATGTAATTTCCAAAGTTCTCCCCTTAAAAATAAGAAAGAGGATTCTAAACTTGTCTATCTCTTATCCTCAGAAACTTCCACTGTCCTCCTTAAGATCTTAAACTCAGGGGCGCCTGGGTGGCTCAGTCGTTAAGTGCCTGTCTTCAGCTCAGGTCATGATCCCAGGGTCCTGGGATCAAGCCCCGAATCAGGCTCTCTGCTTCTCCTTCTCTTTTAGTCAGTCCCCCTGGTTGTGTGCGCGCTCACTCTCTCTCTCAAATAAATAAATAAAACCTTAAAAAAAACAAACAAACAGACAAACCAAAAACCAAAACCCAAACAAACATGCCCAGCCCTAAGAGGCTCTGCAATAATGTGCATAAAGACCCTACTTTTTATAATAAGTTTGGAAAGAAACTTGACAGAAATAGAATAAAATATTAGTGTTTTTTTTAGGTAGTAGATCATAGTGACTTTTCATTGTTTTCCATATTTTTATATACTTGGGACATCCTATTTTATACTCTAAAGAAATAGATTCAGAGATGGAAATTTTGCATTAAATATGTAAGTATCTGCCAATGTGTTACAGTCAAGGAGACAGAATGGGGATGCGGGTTCATTGAGGCTCCGTCCGTTTACGGGGCAGGAGGGCCCTCCCAGATCACAGACCACCCTCCACAGTGTTAACCCCCTTCTGTATACTGTTGTAATGAGTGCAGCTGGAATCCACAGCCACTAGCTTCACGGTTGAGGATGGGAGGGGGCCAGAGAGTGGGTGGCCACTCACCGGGCCTGGGGCCCAGGGACCTCTGCAGCTTCGGAACATCTCTTACCCTACCCAGGAAAGCATTACTATGTGTCTTCAACCCTCCCCAGGGAAGTAACTCAAAACGTGATCATTTAAAGTGGTCAGCTCATCTTATGCATTTTCTTGTTGCTTGTTTATTTGTTTCTTAATTTAATAAGCAGTGTGTTTGCGTTACCTGGGGCCAAATTCTGACTCATCACTTCTAAGTTTGAGTGTTGGTGGCCTGGAGAGAGGACAGAACTGTGTTTTTCTTTCTTTCTTTTTTTTTTTTTAAAGATTTTTTTATTCACTTATTTGACAGACAGAGATCACAGGTAGGCAGAGAGGCAGGCAGAGAGAGAGGAGGAAGCAGGCTCCCCGCCGAGCAGAGAGCCCCATGTAGGGTTGGATCCCAGGACCCCGGGATCATGACCTGAGCTGAAGGCAGAGGCTTTAACCCACTGAGCCACCCAGGTGCCCCAGAGAACTGTGTTTTTCAAAGAATGGAAAAGGTATATAGGTTGTAGGTTGTTTGGGCTTTGTTGTTGTTGTTCCTTCTAACCCCAAACTGGGCCATCATATAAGACCTAGGGAAGCAGCCTGGGGGAATTTGAGATGAAAGGCAATAGTGGGGTTCCAGCGTGACTGGGGAGGTATGTCAGCAAGGACCCGAGTCCTTCCATCTTTCCATTCTGCCTCTTCAGTGTTTTGGGTCTTGTCTTCAGGCTCATCCTCTCCTGGTCACAACATGGTTGCGGCAGCTCCGGGAATCACGTCTTCATATAGTCACACCCCGAGGCAAAAAAGGACCTATTCCCTTTGTTCATATCTCTAATATTCCATTTTTAAGAATAAACAAAACTTTCCCTGAAGCTCCCCAGTTGACTTTGCCTCACATTTCATGAGCCCAGAAGTGTGTCCCATGCCCTGCCTAACCCAGTACCAGCAAGGGAACTGGACCACCATGATGGGCCTAAGCCAGTCAGAATTCACCCGGTGGGATTAGGGAGGGCGTCCTTTCCCTGTGCATACGGCCTGGCATAGGACAAATCTACAAGTCAGCGCTCTGCCAGGGGAAAAGGAGGGTGCCTGAGGGGAGTTGCTGTGGCTTTGGGGCAGTACGCGAGTGTCGGTGCTCCCCTGCTAGAGGTGAGCAGAGCTGAATGAAGACGGTCGTGGTGCAAGGCATGAAGAGGTCTGTAAAGCCCCAGGCAGGCCACAAAGAGCTCTATAAATGGTTAATGCTCTGAACTAGTAGCCGCTGAGCAAAGCTAACCCAAAACCAACAGTGAACCTAGAGATGGCTTCAAGAGCTGTTGGTGGGTCAGCCTTCCTCGCCAGGTTTCCGTTGACCTAGAAAGGAAATGAATCCAGCTGGAATATTCCACCAGAGTGGACCATTGCATTATTCCAGGTCAGAAGAATGATAAAATGAAGCCTGCTTCCCTTTCATAAAGGAACGTAGATGCCACTTGGTGACCCGAAGCCCATTAAGGGAGTGACTCTCTCATAAATGTTCCTTTCCTTCTCCCCCCACCAGGCTTCTTCCTGACCTCTCAGACGCATCTGTTTATTTGGTGTGTGATTGAATCATTTTTCTTCCTGCCCTAGCGCTACAAAACAAACAGAAAAGGGAAATTCCTAAGCAGCTTTATTCATAGTAATAAAAAACTGGAAACAAGCAAAAGTCCACCAAATATTCGTACAGTGGAATACTACTCAACCTTGGACTGAGCATTGAGCAGACGGAGCCAAGAAAACGGTCCCCAGTTCTCTTCCCTCATCTCTGCTCCCCTCAGGCCCAGAGGCCCCTTCACTGCTGGCAGAAGCCCTGAGGCACGAGGGGATGGGAGTTAGGGGACCCCGCCAGGAGGGACCCCTCTAGTCTAGGGCTGCTCTAGGTGGTGGGGCAGACCCCTCCCATTTTGGACCTGCTTTCTCAGGTCAGAACACAGACCAAAACGAGTGACTAAGGTAGAGACTGTGGGTGCAGAGGGGAGGCCTCTGCCCTGACCTTGGCTCCCGTCCACTCCCACCTTGCCCACGTGTACCCACCAGGAGGACACAAGACCAGGGCAGTTCTTGAGAAACCGAGCCTTCTCGGAGTGTAATTAAAGCAATTTCTGGCTTGTTTAGACATAGATTGTCATGGTCTCTATAATCCTGGCATTTCTCCTCAGGACGATTCCATTTGGTTGTGTGGGCCTAAGTCTTTCTGACTAGAGGGTCTGTTTCCGTTAAGCAGGTCTCGGCCTCCCCTGCTGGCTTCTCAAGAACCCAGTCCAACTTTCTGTTTAGGTTAGCTCAGAGTTTCTCAGCCCGAGCACACTGACATTGTTGGGTCAGACAATTTCTTGGTCGTAGGACTGTTCGTTATTAGGGCGTTGGGCAGAATTCCTGGCCTCTTCCCACAAGACGCCAGTAGCATTACCAACCCCAGTCATGACAATCAAAAATGTCTCCAGAACACTGTCCGGTTTTGCCCTAGGACAAAATCATCCCCCGTGGAGAAGCACTAGTCTAGCTTATTTTTGAACATTCACCAAGCAGAAGCCCTCTCCCGGTTCCCCTTGCATGTCTTCTGCTGTGAAGCTTGAAACTAGACTATTAAACTATAATCCTTTTTATCAGAAACCTGTGCGTGCCTTTTCCAATTTGCAAGCAGCTCAACACAGCTCTACTAAACTGTTCTTCGCAAAATCCCTGGAAAAGGTGGAAAAAGAACATGCTTGGCCCAGTTTTACCCTGAAAGACAAGAGATTCTAGGTTAAGGGACTTCCCTGGGGCCACTTGTTGAGAGCTGGAGCTAGACCCTGGGCCTTCTGGCTACTGACCCGTCTTTGACTCCCTGGGGAAGGCAGGCTGCATCTTTATTTATTTATTTATTTGACAGAGAGAGAGAGCACAAGCAGGGGGAGGCAGAGGGAGAGAGAGAAGCAGGCTCCTCCCTGAGCAGGAAGCCCAATGCAGGACTCAATCACAGGACCCTGAGTTTATGCCCTGCCCCAAAGGCAGATGCTTAACGGTCTGAGCCACCCAGTCGCCCAGGCTGCATCTTTAATGGAAGAGATGGGTGAGCCCTCAAAAGCAGGAAGTCCAGTTCTGATGCCCAGGCTTCTATCATGTGGTACAGAGTAGGTCCTCTGGGTGGGAACCGGGCCAGAGAAGGGGGACAAATACCCCACCTCCAAGCCTGGAGGCGAAGCGTTGGCCGTCCAGCACTTGGGTGTCCCAGGTTAACAACTCTGGCTCTTCTCTTCGCATGTGGGGAGAGTGGGGGCAACCCCGCTGCTAATAAGCCAAAGTCGAAAAGTCTTTCAAACCACCCATGTCTCTCTGACTCTGCACACTTGTAATTCCACGTAAGAAAGAAGACACATGGGACGCCTGGGTGGCTCAGTTGGTTAAGCAGCTGCCTTCGGCTCAGGTCATGATCCCAGCGTCCTGGGATCGAGTCCCACATCGGGCTCCTTGCTCGGCGGGGAGCCTGCATCTCCCTCTGCCTCTGCCTGCCACTCTGTCTGCCTGTGCTCGCTCGCTCTCCCTCTCTCTCTGACAAATAAATAAATTAAAAAAAAAAAAAAAGAAAGAAGACACATGCTGGGTCACCCCTGAAAACGTCTTCCAAATGCATCAGTTGCTATGTTGAGGACCTATCTACCTACACTTAAATGAACGTATTAATCGTCGCCATAGGTCAGATGGGAATTCTAAAGTGTTTGTCAGTGCCTGAAAACATTTCTGCAAGACGAGTTAAAAAGCAAAAATACCTGGGGCACTTGGGTGGCTCAGGCGGTTAAGTGACCGACTCTTGATTTCCGCTCAGGTCGGGATCTCAGGTTCGTGGGATCAAGCCCTGCGTGGGGCGCCTCACTGAGCACTGAGCATGAAACCTGCTTGGGCTTCTCTCTCCCTCTGCCCTTCCCCCCTCCTCACTCCTCCTTCCCACCCCACCCCCCGGCTCATATGTTCTTTCTCTCTCAAATAAATAAATAAATAAATAAATCTTTAAAAAAAAAAAAAAAAAGAGGAAAAAGACAAAATAAGACTAAACATTAGATCTTCTCTTCTTTCTCTACCTCCTTCCCAGGGTTCTCCAAACATATATGACCATGAAATCACTATAGAAGCTGATGCCTTTTTGCCCGTGGATGAAACCCTGATTCCTACAGGTTGGTGAACTCCAGCTTTTTTTATGGGAATGCAGAGCCGCCCTGTGATTGGGAGAGAACTGAAACCTCATTTCCCTCAATTTATTTTCTCTGTTGGCCTACCAGATTGCCTATAATTACCATGATGAATCGTTTATGTTGGTTAAGATTGGGTGACCATATAATTAAACACCCAAGCCAGGACACTTTTGAGAGGGAAAGGGGATGCTGTTAATAATTAAGCTGGGGCAACAGGGCAGTTCTAAGCAAACTGGGTCAGACAGCCATCCTAGCCGAGCCCTAGATGGCAAGAGTTTCTCTTAAAATGCAAATCAGCTACTTCTTAGCACCTCAGCAGAGCTTAATTTACCTGAGCATTACCTCACCAGTACAGGACCCCGACAGAACACAATGTGGTTTTTGATGGAGGAGGAAAGGTCGTACCCTGGGCAAGATCAAAGCATCTGTCACCTCTGAGACAGAGTTGGGGGGATGGGGTAGCATGGGGAGTCCAGAGTACCAAAAGGAAAGGTGAGGTGTCACCAAACTCAAACCTTACAGGGGTGGGTGTGTGTGTGTGTGTGTGTGTGTGTGTGTGGTGCACCTCCTAGCTTAACTGGATTGAGATCATCTTGGTTATTATTATTTGTGATCAAAACTATCTTAGTTCAAATAAGCAAATCTATAGACCCATAGAGATAGAAAGTAGATTAGGAGGTTGCCAGGAGCTGGGGACAAAGGGGAATGGAGATTGACAATTGGTACAAGATTTTGCGGGGGGGGGGGGGTTGATGAAAAGATTCTGGAATTAGATAGTGGTGATGATAATATCCTATAAATACACTAAACACCTGTAAATACACTAAACACTACTGAACTGTGCACTTTAAAAGGGTGAATTTTGTGGTATGTGGATTATATCTCAATTAGAAAGAAAGAAAGATAGGAAGGAAGTAGAGAGAGAGAGAGAGAGAGAGGGAGGGAGGAGGGGAAGAAGGAACATACAAACATGGCTCCTGCCTCGTCTCCAGGATTAAGTGGTATAGATTTGTATTAGACCACAGGTGCGCCGCCATCTGCCTCCAGGGATGGATGACCGCAGGATGGCGGGCAGGGGTGCGTTACTTGTGGCAGCTTGTAGAATTTCACTTGAGGTGATTACCCCAAAGCAGTAGATAAATATTCCTATTGGGATTTCATTAAAATCAGGGCTGAGGTAAGTGTGGGAGGCTTAGTCAAAGAAAACCAAAGTAAACAAAAGTAGAGGATGAAGGGAAAGAAGAGCAGAAATCCAGAACCACGCAGACATTTTTGCATCAGTTCCTCTTCCCCTGGGAAGAAGGGCTGCCGCCTGCTGCCCCTTGGCTGGCCAAGATCTCCTGCCTGTGTCCGACAGAGACCTAGAAGTGTTATGTCAGAGCCCTTTTGTCAGGGCACTAATATCCTGTGGTCCACTCTCTAGATATCCATTCCGAGCTCCAGCCTTCCATCAGCCCGTCTGCTGGCAGCTACGTGTGGAAGGGCAGGAAGCTCTTTCCCCTTGTTCCCACTCCCTGGAAGGGTGCTACTAATTTTATTGTCTCCTCTGTTGATAAAGAGCTTAGAATGACAGAATGAACACTTTGAAGCCAAGGCCACCATCAGAATGAAATAATCAAGTTTTACATCACCACTAATAAGATGTCTTGTATCCTCTTTATATGATGTACTAGAAAAGCACATCATCTGTGTCATATTCTGTCAGAAATGCCTAACCTCATTCCATTCAGGAGAAGGCATCGTGTGAACCCAACTGAGGGACAGTCTACAAAAATTAACCAGTACTCTTCAGGAGTGTCAAGGTCATGAAAGACAAAGCAAGACCCAGGAATGGTCAGAGAAGAGACTAAGGAGATAAGGACAACTAAATGCAGTGGGAGATCCTGGACTGGATGGATCCTGAGCCAGAAAGAGAGCGTTAGTGGGAACGCTGGTGAAATTCTACTGACCCGTGTAGTTAATAGTATTGAACCAATGTTAATTTCTTTGTTGTGATCATTTTACCGTGGTTATCTATGATGTTAACATTGGGTAAAGGACAGGTATACAGAGATGTGCTTTTTTTTTTTTTTAAGATTTTATTTATTTATTTATTTGACAGTTCACAAGTAGGCAGAGAGGCAAGCAGAGAACAGGGGGGGAAGCAAGCTCCCCACTGAGCAGAGAGCTCTACTTGGGGCTTGATCCCAGGACCCTGAGATCATGACCTGAGCGGAAGGCAGAGGCTTAACCGACTGAGCCACCCAGGTGCCCCCCACTTTTTAAAAAGATTTTATTTTTTAAGAAATCTCTATCCTCACCCTGGGGCTCAGACTCACAACCCTGAGGTCAAGAGTCGCTCGCTCTACTGACTGAGCCAGACAAACCCCCAGAGATGTACTATTTTTATAACCTCTCTGAAGTCTAAAATTATTTCAAGTTAAAAACATTTTTTTAGGGGTGCCTGGGTGGCTTAGTGGGTTAAGCCTCTGCCTTTGGCTCAGGTCAAGATCTCAGGGTCCTATGATGGAGGCCCTCATGGGGCTCTGCTCAGAAGGGAGCCTGCTTCCCCCTCTCTCTCTTTCTGCCTGACTCCCTGCCCACGTGTGATCTCAGTCTGTCAAATAAAGAAAACCTTTAAAAAAAAAACATATTTTTAAAAAGCCTAGATCTCCAAGTAAGATATTGTTTTAATTTTCCTGGACACCTGCCCAGCAAGGAGCCCGATGTGGGACTCGATCCCAGTGGTGGGATCTTTTGTTTTATTTTGTTTTATTTTGACCTTTTTAAAGAACTTTTGTTTTGACCTTTTTAAAATAATGGGGTTGCATTTATGGCCACTAATTCAAAATTTTTATGAGGAAAATGGTAAGAATGTGAGCATACGAAGCAGCAACTTCCAGGAACAGCAGGAGTTAGAAACCCATAAATGTAGGGACTACAGAGCTAATTAGAATAATAATGAGAAATCAAGATAAACGGATTAAGAATTTTTGCATGCAGTTGTCCTCCTCCAAGGCTGGGTTTAAAGGCTTTTACATTTGTCTTGGTAACATGTGTCATCTTCTGATATTTGTGTGACTCAACGTGAGGATGAGTAAGCTTGCCCATCCTGTCCTAGATGTCCTAGATGCTGCAGGATTGCACTGGAACTCTGTCTTGTGAACTCCAAGGGGGGAAGGGTGGTGGCTGCTTTTTTGCGACTGATAAGGAAGAAAATGAATTCAGTAGCTTCTAGGTGGAGGTGATGGAATTAGTGTATGTTTATTTGTGTATACTTATAAAATCTTATGCTGTCCTGTTGCATTTTGGTCAGATGAAAAATCACAAAAATGCATAATTCATGCCATGTAAAGATTATTTGTCACGATGGTGAGAGAAAATTGTGGCAAAGCAACTAGAGCTTAACATGGAATGGAATGGAATGTTGAAAACTCGTTTAGCTCAGGTGTGCACTGTGAATGGTTTTAGGATCAAATTCTATACTTTGTACTAATTTTGAACACCAGTGAAGCTGAGTAGGGCTGTAAGGGCTCTGGTTTTGGTCTGGGCTCTGCTGTTAACTTGCTAGGCAGCTTTCAGTGTATGTGTAACGCTTTAACATTTAACTTCCCTACGCCCTCATTTCCTTTTCTGCAAATAGGAGGGATGTTGAACTCAATCTGATTTTATGGATCAGTAAATTTTCTTTAAAAAATAATTTGAGAGGGACGCCTGGGTGGCTCAGTTGGTTGAGCAGCTGCCTTCGGCTCAGGTCATGATCCCAGCGTCCTGGGATCGATGTGGGCTCCTTGCTGGGCAGGAAGCCTGCTTCTCCCTCTGCCTCTGCCTGCCACTCTGTCTGCCTGTGCTCGCGCTCTCTCACTCTCTCTCTCTGACAAATAAATAAATAAAATCTTTAAAAAATAATAATAATTTGGGACACCTGGGTGGCTCAGTTGGTTAAGCAGCTGCCTTCGGCTCAGGTCATGATCCCGGCGTCCTGGGATCGAGTCCCACATGGGGCTCCTTGCTCGGCAGGGAGCCTGCTTCTCCCTCTGCCTCTGCCTGCCACTCTGTCTGCCTGTGCTCCCTCGCTCTCTCTCCCTTCTCTCTGACAAATAAAAAAAAAAAATTAAAAAAAAATAATAATAATAATTTGAGAGACTTACATAGGGTTGCCCAACTTTTTTTCATTTTACCAAGTTAGAAAGGCATCATAAATATAGGGCTGTTAAAACTAATGGGAAGTATGTATACTATATTTCAATTAAAAAAATAATTTAAACTAACCTGGGTAAAAATGAAGAACAGAAATAAATAGACGAGTGGTGTCTGGCTAGTTCAGTCAGTAGAGCATGTGACTCAATCTTGAGATCATGAGTTCAAATCCCATGTTGGGCGTGGAGCCTAGTTAAAAAAAAAAAAAAAAAGGAAGAAATAGACTACATTTATTTTTTTAAAACCCAAGATGCCATTTATAACCACCACCTTCTCATAAGAGAAAATATTTTAACACCACAAAAGTGGGGAAATTTTAATCTCAGAATAAAGAACGCCCCCTTCAATTGAATTCATCTTGCTTTTTAAAGAAATGTGATAGATTATCCAAATATATCTGTTTTCTGTAGACCAGTAAAAATGTTACCACGGACTTATGATTGTGAACCAGTCTGAAAGATCACTCATAGCTCTTACATTCTGTGATCCTATGAGGCTCTTAATATAACATCTTACTGCTATTTTTCTGCCGTCTTTCAAATCCATTAGAACTCTGTCATGAAAGTAATAAGTTGCAACAACTTCGAGCACATGCGAAAATCCGTAAGTTTCTTTACCTATCCGGACATTAGCTCAGTCCTATAGATGTTATGTCTGTTTGCCTAGTGACACTTAACTGAAATTATGGGGTTGTTTCCTCTTCCCCTTTGTCAGAAGTGCATGAGAAACAAGTGAATTGTATATTAACTTTGGAACTGCCTCCAAAAATGGGCAGTCACTTCCAGTCTGCCCTGCCCTGATGGAAGAATTCACATGCCTGAGCCTCTTTCAGCCAAGAACAAATCTCTGGGAGCCTGGATTTCATCAGATTCTTAACACTGACCCACAGCCCATGAGCATGTGGCTTAATTCTGAGACCAGTCCAGAGTCGTTTGGTCCTTTGGAAATGCCTCGCCTCTGCTGCTGGGCTCGCCAGGAGTCGACAGTCTAGTGGAGGAGTCAGCCAGAATATTACCCATTAACCTGGAAAATGTCAGGAGAAATAGAACTCAGAGACTTGACTTGGTTCAGAGGAAAAGCGCTGCCTGGGGGCTCCCAGATGGAGGAGATGAGAGTTAAGTAAAACCTGAAAGGGCAGGTGGAGATTTGCTAGGCAAGAAGGAGAAAGGTGCTAGGCTGGCCTGGAGTTCAAGGCTGATCTACACAGGGCAGACTCACAGGTGTTCTCGAGTCCAGTCTTAAACTTCTGGACATTCAGCCAGAAGTGGACTCAACCACAAGCCCACTTCCTTGAGACGTGTTACAAGAAACCTATTAGACTAGCCCACTCCGTTGAGAGTTCTGGGGATTGATATGCAGTACCTAGAGATTGTGGTTGTGCTGAATTGAGAAAAAGGAAGATACTGCTTATTTGTGAGGTGAAGTAAAGGCTTATGATAATAACAGCTAATATTTCAGAGAGGACTTTATACATGATAATCCACAACAGAATCCTATAAGGTTGGTTCTGTTAATTTTTCTTATTTACCAGACAGGGTACCTGAGCCCTAGAAGTGTCAGTAACTTACTGGGGAATCACCCAGTTAACAAGGGGTGGGAAGCTGGGATTCAGACTCGGGCTCTTCACTACACCTGTAGTAAAGTTCAGAGTTATTCTCCGCGCCCCTCAGTAACCTCGGAGGTCCCTGTGCTGTTGCAACTAGTACTTTGTTTGGTGACGCAGCCCTTGTCCTGCTTGTTCTTGGTCTTCTTGTCCACCAGCTCTTGTCATGAACAGGCTCTTGTCGATCTCCTATCTTCTGCTATGCATGCTGGGCATCTCTGCTGAAGGTAGTAGGAGGTCCACCAACATAGTAGAAAAAAAGCTTCACCATGTGCCAGGGTAGCTCTCGGTGATCCGGAAGATTCACTTACAGCGAAGTGGCTCATTGAAGCAGCCCGGTGCTGGGCAGTAAGTTCATGCTAGACCCTTTGGGCTCTCCCTGGGGCTGCTGCCTGGTCTCGGGGAAGCCCTGCAGAGGTTGGTGGGCTACGCTGGTCTCCTTTTGTATGAAGGGCGTTTACTCTACCATCAGTTATTTTGGGCACCATCCCCACTCTCTGCTTTCCACCCCAGATCCTTGTTTTTGTCTTTGGGTTTTTGTTTTTGCTTTTGTTTTTTTTAAGATTTTATTTATTTATTTATTTATTTGACAGAGAGATCACAAGTAGGTAGAGAGATAGACAGAGGGAGAGGGGGAAGCAGGCCCCCTGATGAGCAAAGAGCCCGATGCGGGGCTCGATCCCAGGACCCTGAGATCATGACCTGAGCTGAAGGCAGAGGCTTAACCCACTGAGCCACCCAGGCACCCCTCTTTGGGTTTTTTTTAGATTTCTCATTTTAGAATCATAAAAATCCTCATTGTTTTGACTTGGAGCACCCAGAGAAAAAAGTCTTTCTCATCATCGTTGTATGAAAGAAGAAGCCGAGAACTCCTTACCTGCTCCCGATATCCCGAGAAGAGACAGCCAACCAAACATGTCTGGAAGGGTAGCTCCGCAGGAGAATTTGGGGTGGATTTGGAGGAAGCTCGGGGCAACATTGTATAACCATAAGGGCTTTTATCAGATCATTCTTTGAATTCTGTGTGGGTTTGTCCCAAATGCTGCTTCTGACAAATTGCAATTTCTGTAGCTTCATTTGGCCAGCCTTCTCTTGACTTTCGGCCAGCGCCCCTGGGCTTGCTTCGAAGCTCCAAGCTCGCGTCTTTCTGTGACACAAAGATGTTTAATAGACCTGGGCCCTGCCTTTTGTGACTATTAATT
The DNA here is from genome assembly GCA_004024625.1 of Mellivora capensis. Lineage (NCBI taxonomy): Eukaryota > Metazoa > Chordata > Mammalia > Carnivora > Mustelidae > Mellivora > Mellivora capensis. The sequence goes on from PISX010010210.1 coordinate 53,430, forward strand.
TTTACTTACGCTTGTTTTTCAACTCCTTCTTTTTGTTTTCCCCTCATAAAAATTGTTTCTGAGGGAAATGCTGATGCAAATCTAAACTTCGCGGGTGTTTTTCACCTTGGTCATAGATATTCGGTAAATGATTTTTCAGGTGAAGGGAAAACCCATTGTCACGAGAAAGTAGCACCTCTTATTGTACGGTAGCTGTAAATCTGTGGCTGAGGTACTCGGTAAAAAGGGGCCTCCCCCCTCCCCCGTGTGTGTGTGGGGAAGGGGCAGAGCCTTGGCCTCCATTTTGCCTGTTGTAGGCTTACCGATGGGGCATGATCGCACAGACAGGAAAGGGTTGCCTTGGCATACAGTTGGAGGGAACCAAAGCAAGTACATATCATGAAATCCCCTTGTCTTAAGCTCCTAGCCCCCGCTTTAACCTCTCCCCCAGAAGCGCACTCAGACCGCAGGGATGCTCGGGCTCCTGCTTCTCTCCTGCCTTTCTTCCTGCTGGCAATTTGGGGGGCATATAAAATGTCTTCAGCCCTTTCATCCAGTAAGACACAGAGGACATCAGCCTGTATTACGTGGCTTCCTCATTTCTCCCTTTTTCTGTGCTCCTATTAAAAAGCTATCCTTTTCCCAAAGCTTAGGGGAAAAGCCTCAGCAAGTCTTCAAAGGGGCCCGTTCAAATAATTTAGTCACACACACCGCCCCCCCTGCTTTGCCCCTAGAAGTTTCTGCCATTCTGTCGTTCCTGGAGGCTTCCAGGCAAACGCAGGCAAACAATGTCCTCTGTGTGTTAGGCTGCAAGACTCCAGCATCTTTGCTTTTCTCTGGGGGTAGAAAATAAAAAGGAAGAAAATCAGTTGAATGAAAGAAGAGAATCCATCACCTCCCTTCTGAAGTTGCTGCTCTGGATGTAATTCTAGGCACTTTGGAGTTGGCAGCGGTGTTGGGTCACGTGGTCCTTGCTCACAGGTGTCTCTGGCGCCACCACCGGAAGGGCCTCTCTGCAAGGATGCGAGCTCGGTTCACTGGGGAGCTCGGTTCACCGGGAGACCAAGAGCAGTGTCTGCAGCGAAGCGAAGGCTGGGTCTGCATGTCGGCAGTTAGCAGAGCTTTGCTTCTTCTGAGCAGTTGCTCTTCCCTATTTTTTTTTTAAGAGATTTTTATTTGTTTAATAAACAGAGAGAGAGATCACAAGTAGAGAGGCAGGCACAGAAAGAAGGGGAAGCAGGCTCCCTGCTGAGCAGAGAGCCCGATGTGGGGCTCGATCCCAGGACCCTGAGATCATGACCTGAGCTGAAAGCAGAGGCTTAACCCTCTGAGCCACCCAGGCACCCCGAGCTCTTCCCTATTTAAAAAAAAAAAAAAAAAAATGCAGCCCATAGTGGGAAATTGCATTTTCCCACTACTTAGGACGGGCTCCTGCTCTGTAAACTGGGGCATCTTCAGATCCTCTTGATGTCTGTTTCTGTTTGTTGTTGTCAGGGCTGTCCCTGTAGTTTCCCAAAAGTGCAACTCCCAGAAGCCGTTTATCAGAGTATAATCGGTGTCCACAGAGAGAGAACATTCCAGTGCCGGATCTCTGTGCAGCCGTGCCGGCCATTTAGCTTCAGGACCCGAGTTCAGTTGTTCTGTCCTGGGGCAGCAAGAGGAAACCGGTCCCTGCAGCCCTGCTCAGGTACGAAGCCAGCTAAATGTGAGCAGGTGAGAAAATCCAGGCCTTCTGTCTCCCCGGGGATTAATTCATTCCCAGGGTTGTAAACATTACACGTCCCCCTTGCGCTTTATAGAACTGTGAGACTTGGAGGCAGTGCGGGCGACCTGCCCAGTGAGATATTATCATGTACACAACATTGTGCAGAACCAAGCACGTGTCTTTATAGGCATTTTTTTTCCCCTTTTAATTTTGCTGTTCTTTACTTGCAGTCGTAGATGAGGAATGAAGAAAGCAAAACATGAATGCTTTGACTAGGTTTTGGCCTCTTAAAGTAACATTAGTAAAATTCTATCTTATTCTTTTCCTTGAGAAAAAATACCTTTCATTTTTATAGAAATCTACACAACCCACTCTGTCCCCCAGCCCATCTGTGTTCACTTGCTGTTCTTGCTGCTCTCGGTTTTTGAAAGCGCCTTCTAAAATTACATGAAAGCAACCCTGTTTTGACAAAATTAGAATTCTGGTACGAAAGGCTTACCATGAGGCTGTGGAGAAAGGTCCAGCAAAACCCTTTGTATTTTATTTCACCCTCTCTGGGTTCAGCCTACAATTCGATCAATTTTATAATTACTTCCCTAGGGCAAGTCCAATTCTCTGCCCGGGAGAAATAACAAATTCCGAAGTCGTCTCCCGGTTCAAAGATGGTGCAAATGAAGACTGTTTTGATCTACATGTTTCAATCATCCTGGAACTTCTTACAGAAAATTCCTTTGGACTTTCTATGATTCTAAGATGTTGGGCATCATACTCGCTTCAAACCATCAGCATGCGTCCTCTTTGCTTCCCACTCCCTCCCCCACAACCCGGTAGTATTAGTCATCAGGTGCTGCCGATTTTTTTAAACTAAGACTGTATTTTTTTTTAGAGAAGTTTTAGATTCACAGCAAAATAGAGCCAAAGGTGCTGAGTTGTCCCATATACCCATGCCCCCACATAGGCACAGCATCCCTCTCCCTTTTCAACATCCCCACGGGAGTGGAGCTCTAGTTATGACTTGATGAAACTGTATCGACATACCATCATCACCCGAAGTTCATAGTTCACATTAGGGCTCACTCTTGGACAAATGGGTGATGACATGGGTCCATCATTGTGATAGCACGCAGAGTACTCAATGCCCCCCAAATCCTCTGGACATATTAGCTTCAACCATCAGTCAGTCCACTTCCTCTTTCCTTTTGAGTCTCCCCTCCCCACCAGTATGGGTAATCATCAAGGCATGCTGATTTCTAACTTGTATTTCTCGAATCTGTTTCCTTGGTGTGTATTATTGATTATATGGTTCTAGTTCTGTCGTCACTATCCTGGTTAGGCTGTCTTGTCTTGCCTAGATCACTGCCTGGCTTCTATTATGAGTTTTTCAAGTTGGGATCAGTGAATGAACAAATAAATCTGGAAAATAGCTAACTGGGGGAAAAAAATCTCTTTAGCTCTAGCTTGCATCTGGTTACTAAAGTCTATCTATCTAAAATGCAGATCTTGCTTGCAAACCCTACAGCTTAAAAACCTTTTAGGGGGCTGCCAGGCCACACACCAGCTGCCTCCCAGACCCATCTCCCAGCGGGCCTCACTCATACCCCACACACCTGCCACCCCCGGGGACCACCCAACTCCCCCTTCTCTGTTGCATAAACCCCTGCTCTTCAAGGCTATACTTTCTCCTTAGAAATCTTTTCCCCACTTCCTGGAAACAATGGATTCTTTGTTGTTCAAGGGTTTGTGTAATGACAGAAACTGCTCAGAGCTCACCCTGTACCCGGAGCTCCCCTTTCTTATCTTCCCCTCCACAAGTCTGCCTGAGATGATCTATCAGGATTTAGTTACAGAGCTAAAGTAGGGAGCTGGAAGTGAGCTTCAGGCTTGCTCTCTTTGGCTTAAAGCTAGAAAACTATGCTAAACACAAAAATGAAAGAGCCAGGCTGTACATTCTAGGAACAAGTACTCCTTCCTTTCCCTACACTTAGTCTCTCTCCACTCTTCTCGCTTCTTGACATTGGTTTCAACAGAGCATATGAACACAACAGTGCAGGATAGCCGGGATTCAGAAAGCCTGGGCACGGGTCTCCCCTCTACTGCCCACCAGCAGTGTGCTCGAGGCAGCCAGGAACACCTGCTCACTCTCCTCAGATGAGGGTTACAGCGGCTGAACTCTGAAATCCTGTCAGTTTCTTATCCTGATTCAGAGACTCCGTGAAACCTCTAACCCAGATATTCATAACCAGGATCCATACACGGGTGTCTGGGAAGATGATGAGAGATCTTCGGGGGCTTCCTGGGCCCCCAAATTCTGTGTAAAGCTCTGTATGAGCTGATCACCTCATTGTGGTCTGCAGAGGGTTTGTCTTGCGGGGGGCGGGGGTTGAGGGGGTTAGTCTGGTCTTTTTTCCTCTCTCGAGGTAATGATAGTTTATGGTTCTCCTACTCTGTATTATCATATAAGCTAGCCATTGTTTTGGAGATGAGCAATAGTGTATTCTCTCTCCGGTAATCTTCAGGGTGGATTTACGGGGTTTTTTGCTAATTCATCACCAACTGATTTTCTGAAGGGAGCCAGAAGACTAGCTAGAGGCGGAAGACAGCACTCCCAGAAGGAAAGTGACTTCTCCAAGTTTCCCTCTAGAGGAGCAGCAGCTACCAGGGGTGAGGGCTGGATGGCCAGCTTCTCTGTTTCTGCGTCATCAGATGAATGCAGTTGCCTTTCCGTATCCACCAGCGCATGGTGCAGTCAGGACTCCGGACCTGGCCATCGGTCCATGGAGTACCGGGGCAGGCGAGCAGCAGGGGCCTCACCATAGGCGGGAAGCCAGAGCATGGTGTCCCGGTTGTCACCCTCAGCTCTGCAGTTCCGGGGACAAGCTCTAGCTGTGGGTGTTCTCTCCAAGTTCTTCTTTTTCCGTTCCCCCTCACCGGCCATAGCGGGCACCTGCTCTGTGCCAGTACTCCGGCAGCCCCAGGGAAGCCAGGTTGAACCAAACGGATCTGCCCTCAGGCGCCTGGGTGGCTCGGTTGTTAAGCATCTGCCTTCCGCTCAGGTCATGATCCCAGGGTCCTGGGATGGAGTCCCTGCTTAGCAGGGAGCCTGCTTTTCCCACTCCTACTCCCTCTGCTGGTGTTCCCTCTCTTTCTCTCTCTCTCTCTCTCTCTCTCTGTGTGTCAAATAAATAAAGTCTTCAAAAAACAAACGAAAAAACAGGATCTGCCCTGTCTGCATGGAGAGCACACGGCCTATGCTTACAGAAGTAAGGCTGGTGTTACTAAAGAGAGGATTCGAATAACACTAAAAAAGTGAATATTGGTACTTATGGGATGTTAGTTACGTGGAGCTGTTTCTGCTATGACAGGTCCCTCCTAGACAGTTCAAGGAAATTCACGGCAGGAACTTTAAGGACCTCTCCTGGTAGCAATGATACTCTCCAACCCGGTGCGTTACTGAATCCTTCTCTATAAAAGGGCTCCCAGAACAGTTTTACGAGGTTCCAGAATAACTCCCGAAGGAGTACTTGTGTTCCCTGCTGGAGAGCACATCCCTGCTACAAGACTGGCAAACATGAGCCAGCATGGTGGAAATCTGGCAGGAAGAAAGCTTGGAAATTAGCACTTGGCCAGGCGTTATGTAACTCCTATGAAAATTTCAGACTAACAGCAAGTACGTTTGCCAGAAGAGATGTTATTTGCCAAGCTCTGACTACCACCCTTGGAGAGCCAGTGTTTAACACCCACCTTCCCCACCCTGGGGCTGGCCAGGGGCTGGCTCTAGCACATTCCTTCAAGGTCACCCCATTCTGAAGGAGCTGAGAGGTAACTGTGGGCTTTGCACTATGGGCCTGAGGCCGACTTACACAAGTACTCAGAGCAGACTTATATTCAGTTCAAGGAGCATTTATGGAGCGCCTGCTGATTGCTACCTGCTTCCTGAGGCGCTGGCCATGGAAGGGTGATCGAACACTGTCTCTGTCCTTGAGAAGCTCCCAGGGAGTGAAGAGTCTAATGTGGTCGGAACAGTAGAAGAGGTAATGGCCATGGGGCTAAGGGGGCCCGGAGACAAGGGGGGGAGGAGGCTTTCTCAAGATCACCCTGAGCTGCAAGAAGTTTCTTAGTGTCTGTGAGGACCTAGCAGCAAGGAGAGTGAGATACATTTGTGAAAGCACCACCGGTATTGAAGGCGAAGGAAAGCTTAGACGGAAGGCGCCAAGGGAGCTGGTCAGAGGTAGAAGGGAATGAGAGAAAAGGTGACCAGAAGTCTCGGAGTGACCAACAGCGTCTGTACTCCGGAGAGTGCTCTCCCTGCGGAGGCCTGCGGAGAGTGCGTGGGCCCTCGTGGCCCTTGTGGCTGCTCCTTTCACAGAGTGGAAGCCAGGCTCTGGCAGCTGGAGGAGCCACTCAGAGATTCTGGTTCATTTGCTTTAGTATGGGGCCACTGAGCTAGAGGGAACCACTGGTGCGAATACGCTTTCAGGAACCCGAGAAGGGAGGAAGACAGGGTACCTCCGTGAGGTGGAGATGCAGGCTCCAGGAGTAGGTTTTTTCAGGGGAGAGGAGCTGATGGAGGGTAAGTAAAATGTTCGTCAAAGGGTTCTGGGTGAGGACGGAGACCGGGAATCTGGTGGCCTCACTTGGTGCTACTGGGAGTTTGCTCCAGGTTCTCTTAGGAGCCCCATAGGGAGCAGAGAAGGTGGGCTGTGGGATGATCCAAAGCTGGAGTTTTGTCAGGTAGGAGGGAGGAGTTGCTAAGAGGGGTACTACCCAAAGCCATTCAGGTCACAGACCTGGGGCGCAGGGACATAGCAAAGGACACAAGAGGCCTGACATAAGGTACCTGACCAATGCTCTGACAGGGGAACCTGAAGACCATGGAAGGGCACAGGTCTATCAGGAATGCCCCTGGGGGAAGGCTGCAGACAGACAGTGGGAGCGCGTTCCACTGGCAGCAAATCCCTGGGAGCCATCTTGCTGTGAGTCTAGGATGGAAAAATTCTCTGCGTGAAAATGCCTTGTGTGGGCCCAACTGTGAAGTATAAAATTGCTTTCTCACCTGAAAACAACATGTAACTGGGTTTAGCTTTTTATGCTTCAGATGACCTGTAATATCCAGAAGCAATACCCTCCCCCCAGTGCTAGTCAAAATAAAATCAGAAAATGCTCAGTGAAAAAGAAAAATAAAAAGAAAACAGCAGTAGATAAAGCCACAAACCCAAAGCTTCGGCAGAGGGAAGAGGGAAAAACTGCAGCAGAAACAAGCTTTGAGGCTGTGTGATCTATGAAAATTTATAGAAATGTTACCTCAAAAAAAAAAAAAAAAATCCCAGGATGCTTTATTTGCCAGCCACTGGAATGAAGACAAATTCCCACCCAGGGTGTTACTTTTAATTATCATTCTCTTTATGTTGTTTCTTAAAATAATAACAGGCATTCTAGAGATGATATGCCAAGATGGCTTAATTAGGCGTCAGATGAGTACCTGTGCCCATGAGCCCCCTTACTGCTGGCTTCCTTATGCAAATCTGACTGACTTCTGAACCTGACTAGATAAAGCAGCAGACAGATTTGGAGCAGCTGGGCTGGCAGCACAGCTGGGCTGTCCCCATGGAGACCAGCCCCCACCCCCCCACCCCGGGCAAGGCACTCCTTCCAGTCCCCCAGCTTTCCTCCCCACCCTACACCCCCTTTTTTTCTTTACTGAGGTGAATGCACAACACATCTGAGCCGGGGTCTCCGTCAGATGGTCTCCGCTCAGTGCCTTCCCGCTTTAGTGCCCACAGAGATCACCTGGGGAGCTTGTTAATATGCAGCTTCGGACTCCCTTGGTCTGAGGGAGAGTCTGGTTTCTGGGGTCTGGTTTCTAAAAAGCCTCAGGGATGATCCTGGGTCCACCCTTTTTCTAGCCACCTAAAAAGTTCAAGAAAGCTCTGTCTGGCCTCAAGTTTGTTACTTTTTTCCTTTTGGGGCACCTGCCCCTCCCCTTTGCTCCCTTCCCCAACAGCCCTGCTGTCCTCCTGCTGCATCCTGAGCTCCCCTCCCCACTTCAGCTCTTCATTTCCCCACTTCTGGGCCTCTCTGCAGGTCATTCTACAAAGAGCGCTTTCAGCCAACGGCCTCCCTAGATAAGACAAGCTAACAATTTGATTTTTAAAAGTGAGAGGAGGGAAGTACCTAGGTATCACAATGTGTCCCTAAGGGGAACAGCCCGCTTCATTATGTTTATCACGTGGACCAACAGATCTACAGCCTTGGAAGGTCACAGTCGGAAAAGCTGAGTCCCAGACTGTGGGCTCCGCGGGCACTTTGGATGCCTCCAGGTCAGGAGGGTCCCTGTCCTCCCTGGATCAGCATGTCCAAAAGGCCTTCCAGAAATTGAGCTGGGATCTGTTTACGTAGAGCCAGCCCCGTCTTGCCTACTTCTTGGCTGAAGGCCTTAGAAGGTAGTTGTCCTGTTGCCCCCAAGTCAATGCTTCTTCTAGAAGAGCTGTTTTTCTGCCATGAGTTGGCCATTCTGGTCATGGTCCTCTGATTCTGCTTCTCTATGTCCAGGGCTAGTGACTGGGATGCCCGCGTGGCACAAAGTTATCAAGAACTGTCACTACCTCATTACACTTTCTATGACTCCCGTCGAGCTCACTGCCAGCCACATCCTTGAAGTCGTTTTCACACATGCTGTGGCTCGGCTGCATCTCCCTAGTCAGTAAGAACTGTAGTCCTTAGACTTCACGTTTGTGAGAATCAGTGTAACACGACAGCTAAGATACAGGCTCTGGAACCAGACAGCCGAGGGGCAAAGTGCTTAATGGAGAACCGTTTCATTGTTAGTTATCACCTTCGTGATTATTGTCGTCCCCCCTGTGCTAAGAGCTTTGCCCACAGTAACTGTTTTAATCCCCATGACAACTTCAGGGGACAGGGGCTAGATCATCCCAATTTTACAAGGAAGGAGAGGGAACCTCCGAAGATTCTTTTTTGTGCCCAGGGTTGGAGTTACAATGTAAAGCGAGGCAGTGTCCTTTGCTTTTTGGTTTTTGGCTTTTTTTGGACACAAATGGAGGACCATCTCCTCTGCCTTTATTCACCGATTTCATCTTCTAACCAGTGCTCTGGATTCCTGGTTCTGTTACCCCAAGCGCATCTTCCTCCCAGCTTCACGCTGTCTGTCCCAGTTTGAGAAGAACACCTTCTCTGTCTTCATCTCCATCATCCACAGATCAGAGGCCACATGACAACTCCCTGCGGATTCTGCTCCCTGAAGCCCCGGGGCTCCACCTCCCAAAGCTCCCCCACGCCAGCAGCTCTGTAACCTGGTCAGGGAAGCCCAGGGGGTAGCCTGGGGATGATTCGTATTTGAATATATCTGTATCTGGCTCCTAGTGAACATGCTTCATCTTGCCTTCCAAGACTCCATTCCATTCCAGGGTTCTTTCCAGGACAGAGGGCAGATCCTAAATGTATGGTTGTGAAATTGACCCTCCAGGCAGGGCCAGTTGCAAAGACCGAGTCGAATGCAGGATCTGCAGAACACACAGACCAGGGGTGACTGATCATGTCCTGCAGATAATGAGACCTAGGAGGCTGGCTCTGCATTTCAAGGCTCCCTTCCTTCTGACTCCACAGGCCTTCTATGTCCCGACTTAACCATAGGAGGGTGAGCAGCCGTGGCAGTCAATATTTCCGTGTAGGGGGAGTCTCATTGGAAAGGAGGCTGGTGCGTGCCTTGAAACTTAAATCGTAGGTTTTTTAGGGCGATTTTCAAGAAAGGGGGGAACTGATGGACATCAGAGAGGCTAGATCCCCCACATAAAGCCATTTCTTGGTGCTGACCAGAAAGGCTAGACTGATTTCTTCCCTCTCCCCTCTACTGGTTCTGTTCTCTGATCCTGGGCCATCAGTGCAGTTTGGCTCTCTTTAATTACCATCCTTCTTGGCTTCCTGTGACCCATGACCGGAGAGCTTCTTGGCTCGGCTCTTGGAGGACAGCAGGAAGCCATGGGTCTACCATGAGCCTGAGCTCCCTAATTATGCCACTGTCATTGGAGCCCACCCAAGCTACTGTGAACTGCAGAACAAGGAAAACGTTTCTGCCCCAACATGTTCCCCTTTTGAAATCCTCAAGCAAACGCCAAACACCATCTCCCTGTGTGGTCAGGCAGAAGGGCTCTTCCTCTCCTGCTGGAGCCATGAGGGACCAGGGGCAAATGGAGCCCGGTGGATCCAGGAGGATTTGGGGAAGGCAGTCTTGGTTCTCATAGATCAACATCTGCCCTAGCAATGCATGGAGTCTTGGGCAGCGGGTGTCCCAGGATGAAAGTGATGGGGACAGGCGAGGGAGCTTCCGCTGGGAATGGAAAATGCCTCTGACCTTAGTGAGTCCTTGGTATGATGTTGAATGCTGAAATGCTGATATTGGTATATCATCAGGAAAAAAAAGAGGTTAAAGCATGGACCTGAACCCTGACTAGTTAGGTTTAAATCCAGCTCTGTGACACTGGATCATTTATTTAACCTCTGCAAACCCCATGTGTTAAGCTTAAGGTGATCACTGGACCTACTTCATTGGTCACAAAGATTAAATGACGTATTACAGATGAGGTGCATAGCACAGCTCCTGGCATTTCATAAAGGCTTTGTAAGGATTAACTGCTATTATTCCCATTTTCATCACCATCGCTGCCATTTCCGAGTGTTGACTGTATATACCAGCCACATACACGCGTTAGCTCATTTCACTACCCTTTGAGAGAGGGGTCATGCTTCAATGCCTCAGTCAAGGAAACGGACATCTGGAGAGATTAATTAGGCTGCACCGAGCTAAGTAGGTAAGTCACTGGGAAGTCGGGATTTGGAGCCAAGTCTCCCTAACACCAGAGTCTATGCTGTTCTCACCCCTGGCCATGTCCCATGGAAACAGCTCTGTTACAGAGTACTTCCTGTCCAGTGGGTAGGAATGCAGAGCATTGTACGTGCCTTACTTGTTTAATTTTTATAATCCCGTGAAGTAGATACTCTTATCCCCGGTTTACAGATGAGGAAAGCAAGGTTCAGAGAAGCTAAGCAACCTCCACACATTTTTACGATGAAGAATTTAAATTCAGGCTGCCTGACTCTTAAAATCCTTTCTATTATCTGTGGAGTGTGACTCCCAAGCAAGTGAGCAAAGGTGCTGCTCCTTCGGGTTTGAGAACAGCCCTTGGTGACCTTGACTCCTGCTAGCCACTGTGACCCAGGGGGACACAGTTTGCCCAATCAATGCCTATTTTCTGAGTTGTCGTTAGGGGCAATTTCCACTTTCTCTGATGCTTCACTTTCCTGCAATTTCTGTAAGCTGTTGATTTGCTCAGATGAAGACAAGCTCCTGAGTATTTCATGGATTTGTTTACTATACATCCTGCAAGAATATGGAGGCATCGTAGATAATCCAGAAGGAGGCCCTGATGTATTGTGCAAAGTCTTTGCCGTGTTGCTAGAGGAGGAATCTGCCAGGGGACCCCCAGACTGCATTTCTTGACATAACCTGAGGTTATGTGACTAGAACATTCCAGATGTGCATTTCAGTATCAGGTCATGAGAGGGCAACTTGCTTGGTGAGGAGTAGTGGTCTAGGCAGAACAGACTCACTGGCCTGGAAATTAGAGATTCTTAACCAGTCATGCATGGCTGGTCTTCAGAGGTTCTGAGAACATTCTTTACATTTTGATGCATTTTCCTAGAGAGTGAGCCCATAACTTTTATAATATTCTCAAAGGAGTGCATGATTCCAAAACAAGTTTAAAAACTATAGTTCTGGGGGCTCCTGGGTGGCTCAGTGGGTTAAAGCCTCTGCCTTCGGCTCGGGTCATGGTCCCAGGGTCCTGGGATTGAGCCCCACATGGGGCTTTCTGCTCAGCAGGGAGCCTGCTTCCCTTCCTCTCTCTCTGCCTGCCTCTCTGCCTACTTGTGATCTCTGTCAAATAAATAAATAAAATCTTTAAAAAATAAAAATAATAAAAATTAAAAATAAAAACTATAGTTCTGGATTTAAAAATCACTAAGGAAGGAAGCTTCAAAAAAACAAAACTAAACCAAGAAAACTCAGAATCCTTTTTTAAATGAAAATGGCAATGCTCCCTAGAGGCAGAAATGCACCTTCCTTATGCATCAATGATTTATGCTACAATGAATAAGTGTTCTCTTTGTTCTCTCTGTTCTCTATTTCTGGAGGGGTTGGGGGAGAGAGAGAGTGAGAGTGTGTGTGTGTGTGTGTGTGTGTGTGTGTGTCAGAGAGACAGCACTTTGTGCCAGGTTCTAACCTAGAAATAGATTCCTTCTTATCATTCTCTTAATTCAACCCACAATATCTGTGTTAGGTAGACACCAATATTAGCTCTATTTTATAAAGAAATTGAATCTTTCAGAGGCATAGAAACTCACCCAAGGTCAGTTAGTCTGTCTAAATCAGACAGGGATCACAAGTAGGCAGGCAGGCCTGGGCAGTGGGGCGCGGGAAGCAGGCTCCCTGCTGAGCAGAGAGCCCCATGTGGGGCTCGATCCCAGGACCCTGAGATCATGACCTGAGCTGAGGGCAGAGGCTTTAACCCACTGAGCCACCCAGGTGCCCCTCTTTTAAGATTTTTTTAATGGAGGAAAAAAATGGAAAAAATTTCTCCTCTCACCCAGATTTTTCTAGAAATTCTATGCCAGATTTTCTTTTCTCTCTTTTTTTCCCCTCTCTTCCCAAAGTAATTTTTAATTGTTATTATAAATAAGACTTTGCTGAAGGACTGTCCGGTGGGACTATGGTTTTATGGCTGCCCTTGTGTCACTGGGTTGTGTGAAGATGAGAGAGAAAGGCGACCAGCCAGGAAGGGGCTAAAAACGAATGAATGTGTAGACGCAGTGACTCTTGCAATGACCATCTGTTCATCTTCTCAGAGAGTCAGGCAGAGCCACCAGGCAGAGCAAAGAGCTGTTTCTGATGATAAGAAATTAAAAGCATTAAATTAAAATTCACCGCAGGTGGATTTTCTCGGTCAGACACTGAGAGAGTGTTCAGATGTTACAAAAAACCATTTCAGTGGAGTCAGTGTTTGATCAGGAGTTCAAAGGACTAAATTCACCTTCTACTCCGTCTCTTAAGTCGTTTGCCCTCCAAATTAAGTCAGAGCTCGGAGTCTCTCGGATATGTGTAATATAAATGCATCTTGCCTACACACTAGATACAATTTCACAGGGACAGAAGCCCATTCCTATGCTTGTTCTGTCCTGCACCCTGTCCACTGAACCAGGCCCAACTTATCCCTCAAGATAAGCTCCTGGCCGGGCGCTTGGGTGGCTCAGTGGGTTAAAGCCTCTGCCTTCAGCTCAGGTCATGACCTCAGGATCCTGGGATTGAGCCCCACATTGGGCTCTCTTCTCAGTGGGGAGTCTGCTTCCCTCTCTCTCTCTGCCTACTTGTGATCTCTGCCTATCAAATAAATAAATAAAATCTTAAAAAAAAAAAAAAAAGATAAGCTCCTGTTACCACCTCTGGAAGGCCTTTCCTGACCCCCACAGCTGCACTGGGGGTTGCTTCTCCCTGCTCCAGGAGAGCCCACTGGATGCCACTCTCACTGCCTTGGTCACACTCTCCTGTCAGTGTTAATTTTTTTATCTGTCTCCTTCACCAGATTGTATGCTCTCTGAGGTCAGTTTTCATGTCTGGTACCTGAAAGCTACTCAAAAATACGTAAACTAACAACTTTGGCTTTGCTTTTCCCCCACCCAAAAGTAATTATGAGGATTAGTGTTCTTAAGGTAGAACCAATGAAAGACACTTCTGACCGTGTAATAAAGGGAGGGGAGGGGGTCATTAACCTCTTGTCAAGACTAATCAGGTGCCAAGGGGTGGAAACATCCTGAGGCAGTATACTAGTTATCTATTGCTATATATAATAAATTGTTCCACACTTCCTGTATGATTTGTCATTGTTTCTGTGGTCAGGGATTTAGACAAGGCATAGCTTGTGTCTGCATGTGATGTCTGTGGCTCATTCATTCACATGCTGGCTAGAGGCTAGGGGCCTAGCTAAGGCTCTCAGTCAGAATATCCCACAGATGGCCTTTAGTGTGACTTGAGCTCCCTTACAATATGGCGGCTGGCTTCCAAGGGCAAATAACCTGGAGAGCAAGGGCTAAACCAAAACCACTTTGTATTTATAACCTCAGAAATCACATAGCATCATCTGTGGTGTAGTCTGTTGGTTGAAGCAGTTACAAGGGTCCTTCCTGGTTTAAGGTAGGGAAAAGACTCCACCTCTCAGTGAAGGAGTATCAACATTAGGTTGTAAGTAGGGCCTGTGGAATGGGATACATACTGGTGTGGCTGTCTTTGAAAAGTGAAATCTGCCCCAAGCTATCATGGGGAAAAGGCCAAAGTCCGTATAATAGAATACATATAAGAACCCCTCATGTGAGAAAAGAGACATGAATGAAGGCACATGGGTTTCGTGAAGGCAGTGAGTTTTTTCTTTGCTGCCAGAAGGCAGGTGATTGTAACTCTTGTCAGGAATGCAAGTAGGAAAAGGAAGATTTAACACCTTGTGAGGGAGATCTGGAATGTTAGAGAGTCCTGTTTCCAATTAATAGGTCAACATCATCTTCTTGCGAGGATGGGGCAGCTATAGTTGCCAGAGCGACACATCAGTTGAGGTCGCCTGTGGACATCAGCTCATTCCTGGCTCACTGTCATCCCAACACCACTCTTGTCATAGCCCCTAATTATTTCATTGTCCATATTGGTGATGCTGACTCTCAGCTTCTTCTTGACATTCTCTCTTCCAATGATCTTGTCCCCCAACCTTCTCAGTTAGTCAGTCCCGTGGTCTTTGGGGCATACCCTTGACTCTATCGCCACCTCTTATTGTAGCCATCGACAGTCTCTATTTAAGATGTCTCTTTCAGCCCCAGCGATTCTTTGATGCCACACAAACCTCTAGTCCCTTGCTCCTACCATCCTTTCACTGCCCCTTGCCTGCTCAAGAGCTGGATCCCACCTACTTAAATCAGAACTCCGTCATTACTCACCCCTTCCCGTCTCACCCTAAATTCATGACAGTAACCTCAGGTGAGTCTGCAGTGGGACCAGCAGTAAGGCTTTCCTTGGAATGGGGGAGTGGAAATGCGACCTTGGGCTGCTTGCCTGCCCCCCGAGCTGTGACCCCAGCTCTTTGGGTCAGAGCCTGCCATCTGCCAGGCGTTACGGCGTTGCTGCTCAGGCCTCCGTGCACACCCAGCCAGCCTGCAGGAGCATTAAGAAACCCCCTTCAGAAAACAGCTTCTCTCTGCTGACACCCCAGCTTTCTGGTTACTTCAAAACTGAAGCCTGGTGAGGTGACATCCCCTCTGAGGGCACCCTTCCCATCTCCGCCTCATTTTCTGTACACTCAGCATTGCTGAGAGAGCTATTTTGACATCTTCTATTCTTAGCACCAAAGCACAAAGTCACATATGCAGATAGATCAGAATTAGAAGAATAGCACATTGATTTTTCCAAATTCTTTGAACAATCAAGAACACTTAGAGGGTTGGGTGGGAGGGGTAACCAAGTCACTCCGGGGTGAGGAACCTGGGGACCTTGACACTATGGAGATGTGTCACCTTGGGCAAGTCCCTTTAGCTGTCTGGGTCCCAGTCTTAATCATTTGCAAAGCAAGGGGACTGGATGAGGTAATTCCTAAGGCCCTTCCTGTAGATCTTTCATTCTGACTTGGCCACGGGATGCTACAATATTCACAGTTGTCCCTGTTTTTTCTGCCTCTACTTCATTGATTCATCAATTTTTCAATCAAATGAAGGCTCGCTTCATGCTCAGAAGGTATAAAGATAAAAAGGACACAATCCCTGCCCTCTAGGAACTCGATAAAATCCTACGATTCTGCCTAACGTGATCAATGTTTTGAAGAAAGAATGTTCCGAGTGTGATAGGAACCAAGTAGAAAAGGACATTAGTTCTAGCTGTGGAGGCTGCAATCTTTTACAGAGGAAATGGCGTGGGAGAGTAAGTATTCTTAAGCAACTTTGCCAGGGTGTGGTGGAGATAGGCACAGAGAAGACATTTCAGTTATGAGAAAGGACCCAAAGGCATGGTGACTCTGGGGGACAAATTTCAAGTTTCCCATATGCCCAATGATTAGGTACATGTGTCAGGGCATGAGGCTGGCAAAAGGGAGATTGGAATCCTCTCTCTTTTTCTCTTCTTATTTAGCAAAAATCTCGTTTTGGAATTATCCCAAGGTTCTCATTTTTAAGTCAGGGCTTCTCTGCCATTCTGAAGTCTTACCCCCTTTAGGCTCTCCTTTGTGTTACATATGGTCTCCTGAAATTTGGCTTGTTTATTTATGCCATCCCCCTGAAACCATTTATCATTTATCAAATATTTCCTGTAATGTATGACGCAGCAGATAATAGCTTCATTTTACAAAGAGAGAAGTTAACATAAGCACTGATTTGTGGATGGCTCAGTATCAGGTAAACAGACCTGAAATACACCCTTGCTCCCTCCTTCAGGAAAACTGCTAGGCTTTCTTGTAACCTTAAAGTCAAGAGAAATAAGTGATCTTGACCGACTTGTGCAGTGTTACACTGAGACTGTCATAAGGATTAGATTCTGAGTCAAGCACGACTTTAAAGAACTAAATATTGTGAATACCATATAAGGTTAGGGAAGAAAGCATAACACAAGTTAATACTTAGAATATGGGTTGGTAAGACTAACAGCTGCTGCTTTTCCACAGACTAATTGTTTCATAAGGAAAATTTAACCTTTTGAAAAATCAGTGTGGGAGTTGGTTGGTCACCCAGACTTCACAAGACAGTAGCACCCAGGTGAATGAGTCATTACCATCCAGGATTTGGCCTTTGGCCTGAACTTTTTGAACCAAAAAGTTCAACTATTCATTCTCCCAGAACTGATCACAGTTTAAAGGGCTGGCTGAATTCAGAGGTTTATAAAGCAAGCTCTTTATATTGTGTCTCTAGCACCATCTACTGGGCAACAAAAGTGCCTTTATTAGGATTCTTAACCGTTGAAGCATCAGAAACCCAAGTCAGGTAGCAAAGAGAAAGGAGAAAGGGTGAGAAAAGAAAAACTTAGCAGATTCTAAGAAACAGAGGATTAAGAATATTATTTTGAAGTTACTTATATGTAGATGTAACCACTAAAACAAAATTACAAATTTATGAACTTACAAGACACACACGCACTCACACATACGGATCATATAGTAGGAGATTTTAAAAAGCAAGCAACAGGGGCATCTGGGTGGCTCAGTGGGTTAAAGCCTCTGCCTTCGACTCAGGTCATGATCCCAGGATCCTGGGATCAAGCCCTGCATCGGGCTCTCTACTCAGAAGGGAGCCTGCTTCCTCCTCTCTCTCTGCCTGCCTCTCTGCCTACTTGTGATCTCTGTCAAGTAAATAAATAAAATCTTTAAAAAAATAAAAAACAAGTAACAACAAAAATTCATAAACACAGAAAGCACACCCAAAAAATGTAATGACAGAACTAAGAATAATTAGAACACACGAATGTCATAGTAATGCCATAAAATGCCATAGTAAATAGTAATGCCATAAAATTAAACAAAGTCTCTCAGATTGAATCACAAAGCAAAACCCATCAGAATGCTGTGTGCAACCAAGTCGTAGAGAAACATTAAGAATAGGAGATTTCAGGGACACCTGGGTGGCTCAGTTGGTTGAGCAGCTGCCTTCGGCTCGGGTCATGATCCCAGCGTCCTGGGATCGAGTCCCACATCGGGCTCCTTGCTCGGCGGGGAGCCTGCTTCTCCCTCTGCCTCTGCCTGCCACTCTGTCTGCCTGTGCTCTCTTTCTCTCTCTCCCTGACAAATAAATAAATAAAATATTAAAAAAAAAAAAAAAAAAGAATAGGAGATTTCAAAGCAAACCAAGCAAATGAAAGCCAAAATGGCAGGAGTCTCAATCTGGCAGGAGTATCAGTAAAGGCTGACTTCAGGAAAGAAAGCATTAAATTACATAAAGGAGGGCACCTTGTAATGATAAAGGATGCAATTTACAATGCGAGTTCACCATATCTGACACCATAAAGAAAATCTCAGGTAGTATCACCTCACGCCAGTCAGAATGGCTAAAATTAACAAGTCAGGAAATGACAGATGCTGGCGAGGATGTGGAGAAAGGGGAACCCTCCTACACTGTTGGTGGGAATGCAAGCTGGTGCAACCGCTCTGGAAAACAGCGTGGAGGTTCCTCAAAAAGTTGAAAATAGAACTACCCTATGACCCAGCAATTGCACTACTGG
>PISX010010211.1:0-71505 GCA_004024625.1 Mellivora capensis
TTTTTTTTCTCCTTTTCTGTATTTTTCACATTCTGACAGCTTTTTAAGAAGATGGAATTAGCCTTTTTTTCTTTGCCTAAATAATGTTACAATATTTAAAATGTTGGTTGGTGATAAAGTAAAACTTTCAAAAATTTTTCATAAAATTCTTATGGAAACCTGGAAACATACAAGAATTTTTAAAGGATTGACTTTGTTTTTTTAAGTGAACTGTATTTTTTTTAAATAAAGCTTTATTCTTAAGTATCTAAATATTTCCACTGAGTGTTCTGAAGCAAACTTTATTATACTTCCTGTTGTAACAAAACAGTATATGTTTTTAAAAGACATGAGTTTAGAATATCTGAGCTATTGCAAATTTACTTCACATATTTAGAAAGAAATGCCATTTTTCTAAAACCATCTTTCCATGTCTTGTTTTATGCTATAATCCTGAGAGGGACCATAATCGAGATGAGAATAAAGGGAATAAATAGTCTCAATCTTGATACAATTGGGTATGTAGAAAATATTTGTGATTTGCGTTCAAAATTTTACTTTCTTAAATAGGATAATATATTATTTTCACACAGGTGTTCCAAAATTGTAGCTGCATTCAAACGTCAGGAAATTCATCTGCAGTTCTTGGACTGTGTGACAAAGGACATGACTGTTCCATGATGCTTCAGTACTTTTTAATCTTGGCAGCAGTTAGCAGTTTCATTTATTCCTTATCTGCCATACCTGGATATATGGTTCTCCTAAGGTACAAAAACCATTTACTTTATTTGGATTCCTTTTTGGCCCTTTATTAAGGTAATTTTTTCTCAGAAAGCCACTTGGAGCCTATGTTATCTAAGAATTCAGTGCTTTCATGTATCACTTAATAAGAGTTCTACATTAGGCATCATTGAATTTTATAAAATTTTATAATTCAGGAATATGAATATTCACCTTTTGGAATTTCTCTTCCTAACTTTTCCTTTATTTTTTGCAGTTAAATTATGTGAACCTCTCATTGTTTAACACAAGAAGAGACATTTATATTTTAGTGTAAACTGTATGAAATGGTCATTTCAGTAGGTAAAGAGTAGTTGCCTAGCAGTCATTTCATATGGCTCAAGCTATAGGACATCAGAGTGTAAAGCCATCAGAAGCCTTGGTGTCACCAATTACTATCTAAAGGACATTAAACAGGTCACTTAATCTGAGCTTCATTTTTTTAAATAAAAAAAATAGGTGTAACAATAAATGTTCAACTCTTTTTACAAGTCTATCGTGAGCGACAAATGATGAAGGGCTTTCTCAAACTAGGAAACTGCAGAGCTCCAATTCAAACTTAGGTGTCATACACATGTGTTCATTGAATTCCAGCATTCTTCATGCCTAGTAAACAATTGCAGATATTCCTGGTGAACAAAATTTGCATTTCTTTCGCTTTTCTTTGTATTTTATTGGAACTTAGAGGCAGAGTTAACATAATTGCGATTCTCAGTGCATAGCACATTATCTTCATAGGCTGGGACATTTCATTCCATTTTTCACTTCCTCTTACCATAGGCACCCACATGAATATGATAGCTATATGATCTTAATGGACTGTCCTTTGTAAAATGCTAATTTTTTTGTTGGTATGTGCTTTTATATTCACACAGGAGCTGTTGTGCTATATAAATCTCGTTTTGGTTCATAAGGCACAGGCATATATAAATTCACCAAGTACTGCTAGTACTTATGAGTTATTCTCATACCTTTACTGCAAGGGAGTTCCTACCTCTTTACAGCCTCACTAACACTTGGAATTATCTAACTTTAGGACTTTGACTACTCCAACGGGTCTAGAATGGTAGTTCACTGATGTTTTAATGTGTGATTTCCTGACTCAGTGTATTTAAGCATCCTGTCAATTTTTTTTTTTTTTTTAGCTCTAGGCTTCTGCTTCAAGATGCTTATTGATTTTCTTTGTCCATTTTCTTTTATATTTCCTATACTTTTCTTGGAAATTTTGATGATTCTGCTTAAATTATAAATATTAATATAGTATTGTTTGCATGATACAATTATCTCTTAGTCTCTCATCTTTAATTTTTCCACAGTATCTTTTATGAAATTAAATCCTAAATTTTATCATACTGAAATTTATCATACTGAAATTTATCACACTGAAATTTCTTGCCTTAGGGTTTTTATCTTGGGGAGTCATATTTTAAAAGTGTTTTTTCATTCCTAATTTATAAAAATATTAACCTAAATTTTATCCTAATATTTATAGTTTCACCTTTTACAGATGGTTTTTTAAACCACTGCAAGTCTGTTTTTATGTGTGGTACAAGGGGGACAGATGTTCAGTGTTATTTTTTCTCCATATAATAAAGCAGTTTTCCCAACATCAGTATAAATAAGAGGTCCCTTCTCTATTGATTTGTGGTACCACCTTTATCATATCTCATGTTTTAATATTACATGAGGCTATTTTTCACTTTTATTCTTATTCCACAGTTTTGTCTGCTCTCATACTGGTACCATATTGATTTTATTACTTTGATATTGTGTATGTTAATATCTCATATGGTAACTCTTCCTCACCCACCCACAACTGTCACCTTTACTCTTTCTTTTTTCTTTTCTTCACAAATTGATTTAGCTACTGATGTATGGATCTTTATACTCACATAGGAATTTTGATGGAGTTTGTGTGGACTCCATAGATTAACTGGAGAAAATCTGGCATCAAATTTTTGTGAAATATCTTTTGTGAATATTTTTCCATTTATTTAAATTTTCTTTTATAAATATCATACACACATATATCCAAATATATACATACATACAAGATTATATCATTCACAATTTTAAACATATACATATCCACATATATCTACACACGGATATGGATGTTTGTATGAATACATACTGGTATGTATTTATTTGTGATTATAAGTGGCCCTATTTTCTCTTATATTTTCTAGTTGGTTATTGTTGATTTAGAGGGATGCCATTAATTTTTTAAAGTTTGGTTTTTAACTTAATTTTCCTTATTATAATAATTTTTTGATTTTGTTAGGCTTTCTATATAGATAGGTGTACAAATGTGGAGAGTTATATCTCTTCACTTCTAAACCTTACACATCTTAGGCTTTTTAAATTTTCTTAATCATCAGCTTGGACCTCCAAAATTATGTTAGATGATAGTGGTGATAATAGTGATAGTGGTGATAGTGAGTATTCTAATCTTAATGGAAACCATATAAATTTTTCCATTATGATACTTGTTGTAGATTTTCAGTATATAGTTTTCATCTAGTTTCTAAATTTTTAGTAATGAAATGGGTAAAAAACTTTATTAATTGTATTTTTCTGCATCTATGATCCTATCATTTTTCTACTCAGTATTTTTAGTATAGTAAAATAAAACAGTTTTTTTATGTTAAACTGCGTGGATGAGAAAAACCATAGTTATCGTATATTTTTCTATATGATTTGGTTTGTTTAAACAATACTTTATTTAAAATTGTTATATCTATCTTGATAAGTAAAACAGACCTACTATTTTTTTATTCTTGTTTTGCTTTGGAATCATTTGAGGCCCCACAAAATGAATTTATAAATTTTCTATTTTTTAATTTCTGGAACTACTTATATTAAATATCTATCTGTTGAAAGTTACATACATCCACCTGTAAAAATATTTATACTTTGGGCTCATTTGGACAGTGATATTTGATGATTATTTCCATTTTTTCAATGTTAGTGCCTATTCACATTTTCCATTTCTACTTATTGTATGTTCCAATTCTACTTATTGTTATATGCGTGTTAGCGAATAAGTGTTTATAATGTTCTTTTATCATTCTGATATTCTCTGGTATATCTGAAAGGTTTACTCTTTTTTCTTATGTATTTTTTTGTTTCTTCATCATTTTTTTCTTGATCATTGTTGCCAGAGGAATATGTTTTGTTTTTCTTCTTTTAAATAATCAATTTTCTTTTTGTTAATCTTTATTTCATGTATTTCTGCTCTTTTTAATTTTTTTTTCTTTAGTCTTGTTCTGTTCTTTATCTAACTATTTGAGTTTAGTACTTAGATCATTTGTTCATGTTGACTACTATAGATCAAACTATACATTTCCTCCCAACTATTACTTATCTATGCCTGAATTAGTATTTTCTTTGAAGTTTATTTTGAACTATTTTGCAATTTCTGTTATGATTTGCCCCATAGACCAAAGCTTATTTATTAACACATTATATAATTTTCATATTGATTAGAACTTTCTATAGATATACATTTATTATTGTTATTTCATTTTTATGTTCAAAGAACATAATCTGAAAGATTATAGGTTGGGAAGGTGGGATGTCAAGGCTTTCTTTGGGGCCTAGTGCATTTTTTGAGTACTCCACATTTTTCTGAAAAGAATGGGTAACTTCTGCATTTTGAGTATACAGTTCTCAGATCTTTTGAAGTAAAGTACTTTATTATTGAAATTTTATAAATGTAATTCATCAGTTTTTCAGAGATAGGTGTTCAAATCTCTAAATATTGCTGATGTATTTCTTACTATAATTCTGTCAGTTTTTTAAATTATGTTCAGTTAGCCAACATATAGTACATCATTAGTTTTTTATATAGATTTCAACAATTCATTAGTTGCATATAACACCCAGTGCTCATCACAACATGTGCCTTCCTTAATACCCATCACCTGTTGTTGTTTTTTTTTTTAATTTAGTATTTGGAGGTTATATTATAGGATTATATGCTTTTGGTCATTGTACTTCTATTATTAGCATCACTTAATTCTCTCTATCTTTTAGCTATTTCTTTCAAGGAATTATACTGTTTCTTAATAAAATTGCAGTTCTAGCTTTCTTTTGGTTCACTGTTCCTGTTACATCTTTTCCTTTCCCTTTATTTCAGTCTTCAATCTTCCTTTATGCTTCATAGATAATCTGTAGGTATGATTTTTATCATCTAAAATTGGTACACTTAACACACTTATGTTTTTTTTATAATTATTGTGTCAAAGCTCTTTTTACTATTTTACTTAATACATTCTATTGATTTTACTTTCTTTTTGCTTCTTTTTTTTTGCTTTCCATTGTACAGTGGAACCCCTTATCTGTAAGGAATATATCTTAAGATCTTCAGTGGATGCCTGACCATGGATAGTACCAAACCCCATACATATTGTGTTTTTCCTATATATACATAATTGTGATAAAATCTAACTTATAAATTAGGTACAGCGAGAGATTAACAATAATAACTAATAATGAAATAGAATAATTGTAACAATGAAAGTTAAGTGCATGTGGTCTGTCTCACTATTATGATATCTCATTGTGCTGTATTAATCCTTTTTTTTTTAGATTTTATTTATTTGACAAAGAGAGAGAGAACACAAGTGGGGGAAGTGGCAGGCAGAGGGAGAGGGAGAAGCAGGCTCCCAGCTGAGGAAGGAGCCCAATGCGGGGCTCGATCCCAGGATCCTGGGTTCATGACCTGTGCTGAAGGCAGACGGTTAACCAACTGAGCCACCCAGGTGCCTCTGTACTCACCCTCTTTCCTCCTGTGATGATATGAGATGATAAAATGCCCACATGATGAGATGAAAGGAGGTGAATGACATAGGCACTGTGATACGGGACTGTAGCCTTCAGCTGCTTTTGATCTTCCAGTCCGTGGACCATCTGCTTCTAGACTGCAGTTGACTGTGGGTGACTCAAACCACAGAAAGTGAAACCACAGATAAGGGGGAACTACTGTGTATATTGGATGTTCTGCTACTGCTTTGAAAGCTGTATCTTTCAAATGGTTAAACCTGATTATTGAAATTCTTAACTACATTAATGTTTTACTTATTAACTTCAAAATTTTTTAGTATTAGTATCTACCCCCTAATAAAACAAGTACCTAATCAGGTTCTCTTCATGTCTCTATTTTCTTCCTCCATCTCTTGCCAGAACCATATTGTAGAATTTAACCCCAAGGTTTTTATTAATATACTTGTGTTTGTCTCTATTTTTGTGGAATTTCCCTGGATCTCCTACCTTGATGGTAAAGGGGCACAACATCAATGCTATCTGCCAGTTTAAAGAATGATTTCAATTTCTCTCAGCATTTTTGCATGATTTGCATGCTAATTTTCTGATTCTTGAATTCTAGAAATTACCAACACCACTGAAAGTGGTTACAATAACACTACGTTATTATCAACACAAATCAATGATAGTGTTCACAGAACAATTTAAACTGTTCCCACAGTTTAAATAATTTCTTCATTATTAGTATTTCATGCCTCTGTGAGATCATTAAGGGCTATATTAGAGATAGAGGGGAAGGAAAAAAATTTCAGTAAAATTTAAATGCCCTATTTTCTGTATTAAATGGAAACCGTGGGACTAAGGGGATCATGCTAGGTCTCCTGGCTTTGTTAACTACTTCCTGAATAAATCACTGATGTTGTCTAAGTAACCTATATATCAGGAAGATAATGTCTAGGTCAAAATCGACTAGGTCAAATAGCCTATGAGATTTTTCAAATTTAGTAAAATACTTACATTGAGAAAATGCCAATAAGGTGACATTGTTGGTAAAATGTATTGTATGCCTTTGTGAAGAAAGCAGATTTTATTTTCTCAGCTTTGAGTTAATCAGGGAAGGGAAGGGACTGCAGTGGACTTCTCAAAGTGAATTCTTTGGGGAGTTAGCCATGTTGATGCTGGAGTGAGTGGGACACAAAAAGGGCCACTGGGGAACTATAGTCTCCATTTCTACATATAGGAATTTCAGGCCACAGTGCAAAAGTGGTGGAATTTTTGGAGAAAATGGAGAGATCTGTGTGACTCGAAACAGTACCAAATCACATAAAATATGTTTGCTTTGGATTTCTTTGTTATATTCCTTTGAAAATTTTTATTTCTGCTTTCTTTCTGCCTTACATTTACTTATACAAATTTTTGGCTTTTCTGTATTTTGTCAATACAAACGACTTAAATACAGTGAGGGTTGCATAGTTTTGTTTTTAGTCTGAAAGTTTAATGAAGAACTGCCATGTCAATAAGTGGATATTGGTGTAGAAATTGATATGAAATATTTTCTTCTTTGATAACTCTCTGATAGAAATGAATTAGCAAAAAATGATGGGTAAAATGCCAAGGACCAGAAGTAGAGGTCCTCTGTAGGCTATATACTGGATAATTATTCTTGAATAACCAAGACCTGAGCATTGAAAACAATTTTCTAGTGCCCAGTGTGTTACCAGCATACAAAGAGTTAAAAAAAAAAACTATGACAGTGTTTAAATCTCTACTTTTATTTTATTTGTGAATTTACTTATTTTTTAGGTGCATCAAGCCTGAAGAGAAGTCTCTTGGTGTGGGGTTACATACATTTTGCACAAGAGTATTTGGTAAAAATCATTCTTTTTTCCAGCATCAGACCATTATTAAATACTAAGTAAATGAAATCATTCTCCCGGAGTAATAGTCTAGCAAATATCTCTTATGCTTGCTACACTTTGTAATTTATACAAGAATGTGGTACAATAAGACATGGAGAACTTCCCCCTTTTACGTGAAAAAGATCTATCTGAACTTAATTCTATTTTTCATCTATTAGAAGATTTGAAAAGCAAATGAACAAAAATGCCTTGTTGAAGTAAAATGTACACATGTTCGGCTCATAACACTGCAGGAAAAAAAATATAAAGAATCATTAACTCAATGTTTTTCTACATCAATACTTTTATGCTGCATTTATATATCACATTACTTATCTTTTATAATTTAGAAATTTTATAATAAAAGTACTTTCTAATTTCTAAAAATAAAAAAGAACACTCTACCCATATTTTGTTAAACTTTATTTGTTCTACAAATAGAGAAAATTAAAATGTTTCCAAACAAAACAATGTGCCTTAATTCTTTCCTTGTTGATGGATTTTTCCTTCTCCTCTCTTCAATTGTAGCTGGAATTCCTGCACCTATATATTTTGGAGCTTTAGTGGATTCCACATGTTTACACTGGGGAATTTTGAAATGTGGTGAGTCAGGGGCATGCAGGATATATGATTCTACCAACTTCAGGTAAAGATAATAAATTTTTTGAAGAATTGCTTTCTAGGCTCAGGCTATACATAAAATAGTACCATTCATGTGTAACATTTTCTTTGTCAGATACTAGGCTACTTTTGGTTGTGTTTCCAGAATATATATTCTTTTGTTATTATAAGTCTGATTTTAAACAAAACTCAAAATAATATTAATGTGTTTTTTAACAAACACTTCCATTTTGCTCTATTTTCATATTTCTTTTTCATTTGGAGACCTGAACTGTTAAATTTGTATTAATTTCTCTTGACAGGGCAGTTCGAAAACATTTTCATTTACTAAAAAACAATGTAGCATTCTTTAAAACTCTCTAAAGTCTTATGTTGATTAGTAAAAGGACCTATGTGAAAAACTGTGAAGGGTGCTGACAGCATGAGACTCATGTTTTCATCAGTTCTCTGTTCCTCTGAAGCTCTGCAGGGGTAGAGTGGAGGTGGGCCCAGGCACAAACTGGGCTCACAATGTGTTTGCTTCATAGTTGAGAAACCCCAAGGGCCCCTAATGTAGATTGGCCTAAGCCTACTGCCAGGATTCCTGTTGATAGCAGCCTTAATTAAATGCTATTTCAGACAAAATAATTATATTTGGTACCAAATTCTGTGAGGTTAATTAGAGTAGCTGATAAAGTGTACTCATGAGAAAATTCACCAGATGTTAATATTGCTTAGAAATAGGAGGTGGGCATTGTTGGTAGACAGTTCTCCATGGGTCTCTTTTACATTTCTGCATATCTTGTTAGCAGAGGCTTCTGCTGTGGACTACCTTTTCAAGGATGTTTGAGTAATAAATGACCTTGGAAGATATAGGTGAGGTTTATTTTCTATAGAGCAGAGTTTGCTGTCTAAGATGATAAAAATATTAACTCTCTAGGGCAAAGGTTGGCAGATTTGCTTGTAGCCCACTTAAAAGAATGGGATTTCCTTAACTTAGGGATCCTTAGCCATGATCCAAACCTACTATGTGCACAAAATCCACGTAGGTCTCTCACTGTGTGATTCCTTTCGGACTTGAAGGTTAAGGAAAACCAACCTGAATTTTTAGCTTTTGCTGATTGTTGTACTGTGAGTAAAAAAGTCCTGTGTCTCTGACCTGGAAGTCTTGTATCTTGAATCAGCATCCATGCAACTGTGGCAGGCTAACTTGTTAGCTCAAAATCCAGGTAAAATCTAGAACTCTTTTGTAGTTCTTAAGAACAGAAGTACTGATTAAATTTTACCAAAAATGTAAGGATATAAGGATAGCCACTTACATTTATTCTAAGCTACTTAGAAAGGAAGAAAAAGATTAAGGAAAATTCAATGAAACTAAGAAATAGGAAAATAAAAGCATACAAAATAAGTTGAAAAAATAAACCTAAATATATCAGATTTAACAATAAATGTAAAGCAAATGAACTTGCTTCTTAAAAAAGAGTGACTTTCACGTGAGTTTCAGTGTTTTCAAAATTCTAGCTATATGTTATTTACAAGATACAATCTAAAAAATATAGTGTGAGGAATGTTCAAGATAAAGATCAGAAAAGGCATTAAATCGAACTCCTGTGGTTATATTAATGAGTCTGAGACAAAATAGAATTTAAAGTGAAAAGGATTGGGGTACCTGGGTGGTTCTGTTGGTTAAGGATCCAACCTTGATTTTGGCTCAGGTCTTTATCTCAGGGTCATGAATTCAAGCCCTGAATTGGGTTCCATGCTGGGTGTGGAGTCTACTTTAAAAAAATGAAAAATTAAAAAAAAGTGAAAAAGATTAATAGAGTTAAAGAAGGATATTACTTCATAATTAAAGTAACATTTATCAATAATATATACCAGTAATCAACTCATATATATCTATCAAGTTAATCTCAAGCATATAAAACAAAAAGCTCACAAAATTACAGGAAGAAATATAAATCAGAATGGAAAATTTCAACAAACATTCCCAACAAGTGAATAGAAAATATAGACAAAAATTATTTAGGATAGAGAAAAGTGTGAACCACCAAATTGTACAAGAGTTATCTAATAGACATATATCAATTTTTAAAAAGCTCAACCAATGGAATATATATTTTCTCCAGCCTATAATAGACATTTATTACAACTAAGTCTAATGCCACAAAGTTAAAAAAAAAAGTGTTGAAACCCTGTAACCAGTATTTTCTGCCCATAAAGCAATGCAATTAGAAATCTATGATAAAATGTTGCCAAAAACTCACATATGAAATTACTTATAGGTTAAAGAATAAATAATTTATAAAAAATAATGAAGGAATAAAAACTCTATGTCAGTGAAATCATTGAATAGGAAAACCTGTGGGACAAGGCTAAATCAGTACTCAAAAGCTTATTTAGAATTTAAATGTATACATGTTTTTTAAAAAGACTGGAAATTAGTAAACTCAGATTTTAGAAAAAGGACAATGCAAGTTTGAATAAAGTAAAAAAATCTGATAAATAATTCATTAAGTTATGTATTGATATATTTCCTGTTTCAAATAAGAACAATAGATACAATATATCTTTTGAATTCCAAAGGGATATATCTGGTTTCAAAGATAATGTAAACATCATTCTGGACATTTAGTTTTCCTGAACTAGAAACTGAACAGAAACATAAAGGCATAAATAGAGCTGAGCACAAAGGCTGAATGCAAAGCCTCTACACCTAGAAATGGACAGTGGTTTCTGGATGATCGGCTTCCAGAGAAAATAAAGTTCTTCAAAAGAGTCAAGAGATTAGATCCAGATTCAATGCTGTAATCCATGAGGTGGTGTTCAAGACCCTTGGACTGAACTGAGTAGTGTCTCAAAATTTCACATCTACACATAGTCTCAGTATATGATTTTATTTGGAAATAAATCTTTGAATTAGTGAAATTAAGATGAGGTCATATGGGTTAGAGTGGGTCCTAATTCCAATCATCAGGGTCCTTATAAGAAAAGGAAAGGAGGCACAAGGACAAGGATACACAGGAAGAATACCATGGAGACAGAGGTAGAGATTTCAGTGTTGCATCTATAAACCAAGGAATGCTAAGGATTGCTGGCAATTACCAGCAGCTAAGAAGAGGCAAGGAGGGGTTCTTTCCTGGAGCCTACAGAGGAAGCCTGGCCCCGCCAACACCTTGACTTCCAATTTCAAGCCTTCAGAATTGTGAAAGAATAACTTTGTTTTAAGCCGTCAAGTTTGTGATGCTTTGTTATGGCAGCCCTAGGAAACTAATACAAACCTCTTTGTAAAAGAGATTTTGGAAGAATAAATATAGTGAAAGAACACCAGAATGGTCAGCAGCAACAACAAAATACTCAAAATTGTTTAGTTTTGCCAGTAAAACTTAAAAACACATGAACAAATCTAATGGTAAAAAAAAATACACACATAAATTACCAGTTGAAACATGGCTTCATTCCATATTAAATTTAATATAATTTAATCTGTCTTAAATTATATCATCTGACAAAGACTTTAAAATAAGTATGCTTAACCAGCACAATAGGTTTAAAAATAGTAAATAAATGGCATAATGTCCATTACAAATGAATAACAAATTATAAGAAAAATAAAGCAGAAAGGAGAATACCAAAAGAACTCTTGGAAATACTAAAGAATAAATGTATAGCATTGAGATAATAAAAGGAATCCTAAGTATGTAATAAATTTCAAGCCAACCTAGTTAAAATGAGAATTGGTGAACTGAAAAAAATAATTTATCCAGAATGTAAATCAATAACCTAAACTGATTCAAAAAAATGAATGCTTAAATAATATTAAAGATCAACTAACAAAGTACACACCTCAAAAAAAAATTCTAGGAAGAGAATGGAGGAAGTGTCAGATATAAGAATTACTGGCTTAGAATTTCCTAGAATTTGAGACATGAATTTTCATATCAAAGATGAATTATAATTGCCAAGTAGAATAGATATAAATGGACATACTAGAGTAAAATTACAAACTTTCAAGATAAATAGAAAAAACCCGTTATGAAATAGATGGCTTACAAAGAAATAACAATTAGACTAATAGCAGATAGGTACCAGCAACAATAGAGCTTAATATCTCTGATCCTTATTACTTTGGGTTTGAGTCAAAAACACAAACCACATAGCAAGAAATGAGCAAATGTGACTATAAATTTTTAAATTTCTTTATAATAGAAGACACTGTAGATAATGAGGAATTTTGGTAGTGAATAAAAACTAATGAAGAAAACTTTTGGACAATATCTACTAAATTGTGTACTCTACAACCCTGAGACATATTTTAGAGAAACTCATGTTCACATACACAAGGAGACATATAAAAGTTTTATTGCAGTATTGTTGATATTAGAAAAAAGTTAAATAATACAAGTGTCCAATAGAGACCTGGATTAATAAATTGTGGCATGTTCACAAATTGAAATGTGGTGCAAAAAAAAAGTAGAACTGTAGAACTGTGCATCTGAGCATAATTTTAAAATGAGGGACTAACAGAAATTTTCAAAATAAAATGTATAGCATATGCTTATTATTTAAAATGTAAAAATGTATAAATTATATATGTTATTAATATATACATATATACTTTGTAAATCTATAAAAATAAACTAGAAAGAAAAGCTATAACATTCAACATAGTCTTACATCAAGGAAGGGCTAGAAGATAATATCATAGGGCCACACATGGGATTTTAATATATTAGTATTTTCTTTTGAATTGGCCTGAAACAAAAATGGTAAAATTTAATCATTTTGAAAACCTGTTGGTAAGTACAAACATATTAGTTAATTTTGTCTGTGTTCTTGAAGTGTTTAATAAGAATATTTTAGAAGTAAAAAGATGAAATTAAAAGATGGTGAAATTAAGAGACTACACACCATAGAAGTCATAAAAAGTAAAACACTTTTTTGAAAAGGTCATAAAAAAGTAAAACACTTTTTTGAAAAGATAATAATAACAGTTATCTGGAAAGGCAAACAGAGAGGAGACACAAATAAACACTATGAAGAATAAAAAAGGATAGATACAGCAATTTGGAAACATTAAATAGAGAGTTTTCTAGATGAGTATACATTACCAAATTTTACTATAAATACATAGAAAACATGAATATTTTCATAGCTATTTAAAAACATGAATCAATCGAAAATCCCCATTCTCCAAAGGCACCAAGTCCAGATTCTTTTAAGGCAAGTTTTATAAACTTTCAATGAACTAATGATTTCTGCATAAAACAAGTTATTCTAAGAAATGGAAAAAAAGAAAAAAATTTCCAATTCATTTACAAAAGTAGTACAATCTTGATATTCACATTAGACAAGTTCAGTAGAAGGAAAAAAGTTCAGGCTAATTTTACTTATAACTACGCATGCAAAAATTCTAAATAAGAAATGAACAAATCAAATCTAATGTATAAAACACTCACTAATAGAGTTTATATTAGATATGCAAGGATGGTACAATATGAGAAAAATCTATTAACCAAATAGATTAACACAGTAAAGATTAACACAGTAAGATCTTTGATATTCTGCTAACTATATACAGAAAAATAATTTGGTGATACTTTACATATTCATAATTAAAACTTTGATCAAATTCAGAATAGAAGAGGAAGTTCCTTAACTTGATTAAGGTCATCAAAAAACCCCCACAGAGTATAAATCACAATTGATGGTGATTTCTTTGGGAGCATTCTTAATTAGATACTGGAATAAAACTTCTATCGCTGTCAGTATTACATTTAAATTAGAGGTTCAATTTAATGTAAAAAGATTTTAAAAACCTAAAAGATTAGAAAAGAAGAAAATAAGAATGAATTTTCTGGATGAAAAATTCCAGGGACGCCTGGGTGGCTCAGTTGGTTGGACGACTGCCTTCTGCTCAGGTCATGATCCCGGAAACCTGGGATCGAGTCCCGCATCCGGCTCCCAGCTCCACAGGGAGTCTGTTTCTCCCTCTGACCTTCTCCTCGCTCATGCTCTCTCACTGCCTCTCTCTCAAATAAATAAATAAAATCTTTAAAAACAAAAAACAGAAAAAAAAATTCCAAAAAAACATTTAACAAAAATTAGAATAAGTGAGTTCAAAAAAGTTGTTTATATAAAATTGACATACAAAACAATTAGCTGCTATTGTCCTCATGGGAATGAAATATTAATAATTAAAGATATGCAATACTAGCTTGTACTCACACTATGTAAGATTTAATATATTTTAACATTTTTTTGATAGATACATCTATCTTGGCTTGCCATCAGCTCTAAGAGGAATAAGCTATATTCCAGCCTTTTTAATCCTAATTATTTTGAAGAAACGTCGTCTACCTGGTGAAAATGTCTCTTCAGGAACTGCGCTTATAGAGGCAAAGTTTGCAGGGAAGGAAAATGAGTGCAAAGATATGCACCAAAATTCCAAAGTCTTGAATGATGATGAATTGAAAACTAAACTGTGATGCCCTATTATATCATGCTTCCCAGCGTTGGAGAATTCACTACAACTTAATTGTTTTTAAAATCAATAGGGATACAGAGGGTAACTTTTTCTTATCTTTATGAACCTCAAGTTTTGGTGTCTTTTGTTGTTGTTGTTGATGCTGTTGTTGTTTTTACTCAAGATAAAAAAATGCTCAATGATGATATTTCTGAGGCATCCATGACACTTGAGATTTTTCTCAGAGGGACATTTATAATAATTTTCAAAACAGCATATTAGAGCCAGCTTTATTTTTTATGTGAAAATAGCAATTTCTCTTTAAACTCATGTGAGATGAGAGTATATTTCCCACATTGCCTTTTCCAAATGATTCTAAAAATTTCCCATTATAAAAATCTATTTAATTCCATTGAACTTCTGATTGATACTGAGGTTATTTAGAGACTGGAATTCTTATCTTGCTTACATGAATATTTATTTTATTCAAATGTATCACTTTTATATGAAAGAAGCCCACACATTCTAATTCTAGGAATTGTTCTTTAACTTTCCCTATTGCTTTCAGACATGATTGTTTTAAAATCAATTACTCATTAATATGCCATCACTTGCTCACAATTTGTTCCCAGTTTATTACTCAAGTCCTATATTTGCCCATTTTGTTCAGAATACTGAAAAACTGAGTCGGGTTATTAAAAATCATGTAGCAAAGATTGTTTTTTTTTTTTTTTTAAGCAATTCAAACCTGGTGACTAAACTCTGAAAAACAAGTGTCTGAGTCAAAGGATGAAAGGATGATATTAGAAAAACACTTTAGTATCAGACATTGTTGAGGAAACATTTTCCCAAATTCAGGAGACCTTCTGAAATCAATGTTTATCCTATCCATGGTGTCCAAAGTTAGAACACAATATAATTTTCCATAATTCATCTTAGAGAATGATGCCTTTTTAAGTAGCTTCTGTTAGGAAATTGGGTTAATAAAATTCAAGATACACATTTAAAACTAAATCTACTGATAATATTATTTTGTCATTTATTGTTACAATAAAAGAATGAAAGACCTTTCTCTTTTTTAATTTTTTTTTATTGTGTTATGTTAGCCACCATACAGTACATCATCAGTTTTTGATGTAGTGTTCCATGATTCATTGTTTGCATATAACACCCAGTGCTCCATGAAATCCGTGCCTTCCTTAATACCCATCAACAGACTCACCCATCCCTTCAGGTCCCCCTCCCTTCTAAAACTCTCTGTTTGTTTCCCAGAGTCCATAGTCTCTCATGGTCCATCTACAACTCTGATTTCTCTCCTTTTATTTTTCCCTTCTCCTAATGTCCTCCATGCTATTCCTTATGTTCCACAGATAAGTGAAACTATATAATTGACTTTCTCTGCTTGACTTATTTCTTAGCTTAATCTCCTCCAGTCCCATCCAAGTTGATGCAAAAATTGGGTATTCATCCTTTCTGATGGCTGAGTAATATTCCATTGTGTATATGGATCACATCTTCTTTATCCATTCATCTGTTGAAGAGCATCTTGGCTCTTTCCACATTTTGGCTCTTGTGGACATTGCTGCTATGAACATTGGGAGTACATATGGCCCTTCTTTTCACTACATCTGTATCTTTGGGGTAAACACAACTAATGCAATTGTTGGGTCATAGGGTAGCTCTATTTTTAATTTTTTGAGGAACCTCCACACTGTTTTCCAAAGTGGCTGCACTAACTTGCATTCCCAGCAACAGTGTAAGAGGGTTCCCCTTTCTCCACAACTTCTCCAACATTTGTCGTTTCTTGCCTTGTCGATTTTTGCCATTCTAACTGGTGTAAGCTGGTATCTCAATGGAGTTTTGATTTGAATTTCCCTGATGGATAATGATGATGAATACTTTTTCATGTGTCCATTAAAGATGAAAGACTTTTAAAAGAGAAGAGGCCCGATTGATGATATGGGGTTTCTGGTTCAAGAGAGTAGAATAAAGAACCATATTTATCTAATTCTTATTTTATCTCCTTATTTCCATCCCACTCAAATAATATTCAATACATAAATAATTATATAAATCCATAATGGTGAGGAGATTACAGGAAGGGAGGGTGGGAGAAATGGATAGCAATATACTGTTTATATATTGTATAATATGAAGGGAATGTGACTTCCTCCAGGGATAGAAGAGTGGAAGAAGGTGTAATCTAGAATGCAGTCACAAGGAGCCCGGGATGTAGGTAGGAGCCTCTGAGTTGCAAGTTCAAATGCCACCAGAAAAATTGGTAGTTGCACAGAAAATAGACCAGTTAATTGAAAGACTGCCTAAAGATATTTTGAAGACTAATGTAATTTCCTGAATGATTAGATGTGTCCTATGAGAAGAAAGAAATTGAGAGGAGAAAAACTGGGTAAGGCAGTCTATAAGAGTTAAGTTTTGGACTTGTGGAGTTTGAGATTTCATTTCTGGTTATACTAAAAATAACCATGATTCAAGACAGGAAGGAGTATTGTTGAAACAAGTGAGAAGAGCTAATCATTAGAAATGAAGAATGTCAATCAGGGTGGGTATGATTGCAGCAGTGAGGTATAGTTCAGTGTTTATAGTTGAGTGTTAGAGTCTGATGACAGGAAATCTGGAATTGGAAGGGAGGAAGTGGGAAGAATCATCTGGAAGCTAAAAGAAGGAACAACAAGGACTTACTGTATTTCCAGAGACTTGTGAGAAAAAGGAAACAGCACCACAAAAGAAGCTTTTGGGGGGAAAGGAAGATGGTGGCAGAGGAGAAAACCCTTGGCTCATCTTATCCCATGAACACAACTAGATAACTATCAAATCATCCTAAATAACCCAGAAATTGGCCTGAACACAAACAGAACAAAGTCCACAACTAAAGGGAGAGAAGAGGCCAGCCACATCAAAGACAGTAGAAAGTGCAGAGATGGAATTCAGGGAAGAAACAGATGTCAGGTGCTGTGGAGGGATAAGGAGCCATGGTCTCAGAGAAAGGCAAGATTGAGAGGAGTGAACAGGGGGATGGATGCACAAGGAAAATGTTTTCCCAAAGTCATTGGCTTGGAAAATGAGGCTAAATTTTCTGAGTTTTTGCAATCAGCAGGGCTTGACAACTGGAGCTTTAAAGGTCAGTGGGTGTGGCTGGGATAGAGCCCTGAGGGCACTGCACTGCTCCTGGAGAGGAGATAGGCAAACAGTACTTGGGCAGACAGTGCGGAAACAGTGATCTAAAGAGCTCCTGTTGTACACAGTGGGAAGATGATTTACTCTTCTCAGAGGTTGTCCCCGAGAGGCAACGTTCATGGAGTTGCCTTTCTGGGAACAAAGGTGCTGCCTGGCACCATTTCCCTCTCCCACCCCTCAGCATAAACATGGAACCACCTGTAGGAGGTCGGTACAGCGGGAACACTGGCTGCTGCATGTGTTAACACCAAGCCCCACCCCCCTCCACTCTGACAGGACTGCCCTTCTCAGTCAAGCTTGCCTCAGTCCTAGAGCAGCAGCCCTCCCACCCCCCGAGAAGACAAGCACAAAATCGTGCCCACATAATGTCACCTGGCCAGAGTTCTGCAGGGCCCCAGTTCTGGTGGAGTTAGTTCAGGTGTCATTTCATAAGCAGACCAAATCATACCTAGTTAAAACTGACCACATTCTGGCCAGGGACCAAAAACAGCCCACAACAGGCAAGGAGATCCTCTGCAAAATGGCCTGAAGGATAGAGCAGCTAAAACACAAGAGCAGAGCATATGCTGCATATACCTGGGACACTCCCCAAAGCACCAGGCTCTGGGAACCTCATGACCTCTTCATGAGGCCATTACTTTCAGAAGCAGGAGACATAATTGGCTTTTCAAATGCAAAGAAGAAGGCAGAGACTTAGACAAAATGCAAAGACAGAAGATTTTATCCCAAATGAAAGAACAAGATAAGGCCACGGTCAGAGATCTAAGCGAAACAGATATAAGTAATGAGCCTGATGGAGAATTCAAAGAACTAATCATAAGGATAATTACTTGGCTAGAGAAAAGAACAGAAGACATCAGTAAGACCCTTACAACAGAAATAAAATAGTTTAAAAAGAATCAATCAGAGATGAAGAATGCAATAGACAAGATTGGAAACAGGCTTGATGCAATGAACAGCAGGTTGAAAGAAACAGAGGAATGAATTAGTGATCTAGAAGACAAAATAATGGAAAATATGAAGCCGAACAAAAGAGAGAAAGAAGAATTATGGAACACGAGAATACACTTAGAGAACTCAGGGACTCCAACAAACATTCATATTATAGGAGTCCCAGGAGAAGAGAGAGAAAAGAAGATAGGAAATTTATTTGATGAAATAATAGCTGAAAACTTCCCTAATCTGGGGGATGAAACAGACATCCAGATCAAGGAGCACAGAGAAATCCCAACAAAATCAACAAAAGCAGACCAACATCAAGATGTATTGTAATTAAATTTGCAAAATATAGTGAAAGGAATAATCTTAGGGGCACCTGGGTGGCTCAGTCATTAAGCATATGCCTTTGACTCAGGTCATGATCCCGGAGTCTTGGGATAGAGTCCAGCAATGGACTCCTTGCTCAGCAGGGACCTTGCTTCTCCCGCTCCCTGCCACTACCCCACTGAGGTTGGAAGTGAGAATATAATGCTTGTTATCATCATTTCTATTTAACATTATATCCAATGTCCTTGTCAGGGAAATAGGAGGGAGAAAAAGGAATAAAAATGTATAAGGCTAAGAAAAGAAAAAATAATATAATCAGTGACAAGTTGTGTAAGCAGAAAATCCAAAAGTTCTACAGATAAACTGTCCAAATTAATGAATTTTAACAAATCTCTGGATACACAAAATCAAATGCAGTTTTTCACATATCAATTGCAGTTAGGAAATGATATTAGTAAAACATACTATGTAGGAAAGCATCCAAAAAACCCACAGTCAAATCCTAAGAATAAATCTCCCAGCAAGTATTCAAGACCTCTACCCTCCAAACTACACAAGAACATCCAGAGAAATTAAGACTTATAGCATGCTTATTGGTTAAAAGAGTTAATATCGTAAGGATGTCAGCTCTTCTGAAATTTATCTACAGATTCAGTGAAATCTCCGGCAAAATCCCAGCACTTTTTGAAATGAGGACATTGCCAAGGTTTTTTGACCTATACATGGAAGTATAAAGGGCCAATGCAGTTGAAGAAGAAGGAAGATGGAGAAGTCCACCACCAGAGATTAAAATCTATAAAACATAAGTAATTAAGGCCACGTGGCATTGGTCAACAATCTCTCATCCTAGGTGCCATCCACTCTTCCTGGTGCCTGCTGGTGCCACTTTCTCTCTCCCTTGCAGATGCTTCCTTCATTCAGAATCCAACACTATGTACTGGGTTGCTCTCCTAATTGGAAACACTTCTGAAGTTCCAATAGTTCATATCAGACCTCTGTCCTGCTTCCATCCACAGAGATGTCTTCCTCTCCCTGTTCAGGTTCTGACACCCATGCCAGAATGCCCGTGTGTTACTGCCCTCTTTATCCCTGTGATGGTTAATGTTATATGGCAATTTGGCTAGGCCATAGTATCCACATATTTGGCCAAACATTATTCTAGATGTTTCTGTGAAGGTATTTTTTTTTTAGATGAGATTAACATATAAACCAGTAGACTTTGAGTAGATTTTCTTCCATAATGTGGGTGAGCCTCAATGTACCAGTTGAAGGCTTTAATAGAAAAAGACTAAACTCTTTTTAGTTTAAACTTTTAACCAGTTTTTAGAAGAGAAAATTCCACCAGCAAACTGTCTCTGGACTCAAACTGCAGAATAAACTCTTCCCTGGGTCTCAAAATTGCTTACCTAGGGGTGCCTGGGTGGCTCTGTGGTTAAGCCTCTGCCTTCGGCTCAGGTCATGATCTCAGGGTCCTGGGATCGAGCCCCCACATCGGGCTCTCTGCTCAGCAGGGAGCCTGCTTCCCCCTTTCTCTCTGCCTGCTTCTCTGCCTACTTGTGATCTCTGTCTGCCAAATAAATAAATCAAATCTTTTTTAAAAATTGCTTGCCTGATATCTGTGCATATTCTATTGATTTTGTTCATCTGGAGAATCCTGACCAATAATCCTCCCTTGGATTCTGGCAGCCATGCTGATCTATCCCTCTTATGAACACTCTTCTAACACTGTTTGAGGTCTTGGGCTTTCACATGCTACTCAGTTCCTTGTAGTACCCCTCAATATCTAACCATTTCCCCCATCTACCAACGTATCTATGCTTTGCCCCATCTAATGTCTCAGGATCAAATTATTCAGTTAGAAAAAAGACAAGACTAGGGGAAGAAAAGAAAAGAGAAGGGAAGGGAAAGGAAGGGAAAAGGGGAAAAACACAATTGAAAATTTGATAAATTTGGGGGAGTATTATATTGGAATAACATATCTAGAGAGTAGATGGATATTGCCAATTGTATTTTCACACTAAGTTTATATATGTCTAGGGTTAGATTAATAAATGCTATTTATTAACATTATGACCTTAAAACAAGTTGATTTCATATTATCTCCTGCTCTAGATAGAAACAAAGAGTTTATTTTATTGACTAAATATTTAAAATGTTTTTCACTTTGTTCAACCATATAGCAAATGCAGGAAATCCTGAAAGTGATTTTAGAATTTATGTTTTGCATATTTAATTTTTAAATTTATTACTCAAGAAATTTGTGGTTCCAACAAACAACTGTCTGAATAGATCTTTTTTGTTTTTAAACAATGCATTTACTTTACTTATACTTTTTCTCAATGTTATAGCCTGATTAACATATGTACATACACAACTCATATAAGACACAAATTATAGAAATAGCCCAAGGAGTGCCCAGAACAGTACTATTGAAGTAAAGTGTGATAAAAGCTAAGTATAAAATCTTTTTGCAATTGGTCCTAAAAAAATTTAAACAAAGTTACTTAAAAACAAAATAAAAGACTCTTGTAAAACTGAGATGTGTATAGTTCCTGTTGAAGTCAACTTCCAAATAAAATTATAATTTAACTGATCCCAGTGACATGTCAAGTTTGGTAAATTCAAAATTCTCCCATCAATATCATTTTTGATAAGTAAATAACAGTGACATAATTTACTTGACAGGGAGGAAAGTATGGCAGCGGGTTGTGGTGGGGGGGGTGGAGGGAAAGAGAGAGAGATACATTCTTCCTATCGGTAAAGATATACCTCTTGTTCTAAGTTTCTTAGAATAGGCTAATATGTGGAAAAGATACTTATGTGGTTTTCACATGAGTGGAAAACCTCATTGTTTTCATAATTCTGCATATTTCTTTAAGTCATGGGAGAAAATTCACTTGCAGGCCTCGTGCAGCATTCACCTAATAACTTCTAACAAGTTCACCACATAGGATATGTTTGTGCAGCCTTTCAAAATATCAGATGTATTTGCAAGATTACACCTTTTCTTCCACCTTCATCCTTAATGGCACTATTTGTTATTTTCCTTATCAATTGTTTGGAGATCTCATATTAAAGAAAAGACCATATTAAGAATATGAGAGATATTGCTAGGACAACCTTACTAGAACTCTTTATGCATAAGTGCTAAGGATAAATGTTTGAATTAATAAAATTGGGTCCTATTTTTTTAAATTCCAGTCTTTAAAAGAAAAAGAAATTAACTGAAAAGATAGAAGGAACACAGTAGAAACAAAATAAAGCCTTGTTGCCTGATGACTTAAGCTGGAATGACTTACTTTAGAGAAGATGTATCTCAGGATGGTAGATGTGCTGAGAATTGTTTGCCAAATAGATAAGTTACTACTTATTGGAGAATCTTTTGACTAGAAGAAGCACATGAAGAAAAGGAAGAGAAATATTCTCAAATAAACCAAAGTGGTCTTGAAAATTCATAGTTAACTGAAACACATTTCCTTTTATATCAAAGGAATAAAAGTGAGACTTCCAGCTTCATTTCAGGCATGCACAGAGCAGGAAAGGTGTTGTACCCACAACCTCACAATAAGAAAATGCCCCATCAACCAACCAATACTATGGGCAAGCAGCTAGCTGGGAACCTGGAGAAGGAGAGGCTCCTTCAGGGAGAAACAGAATTTGAATACTTAGTCACTTGGGGCAGAAGCCACTCAATTTAAGTTAGTAAAATGACGCAGCTAGAAGTATTTAATGAGTAGCTAAAGATCAAATGTGGGTCGGCATGCAAGGCCCCTGAAGGTGGCAGACAGAAGGGGGTTTATACCTCTCGCAGGTGATTCCTTCATGAACCCCACCAGGCAGTCTCAGAAATCTTAGAGAGAATCTTGAAAAAGCACTGTTGGTGCTGGCTTGAGGGAGAAGCACAGCAGCCACTAATCAAATTCTACTCAGACCAGTATCCCCCTTTTCCCCTAAGTAACAACAGCCTTTTTCTCCAGTGGGGAAGTGCAACAAAAGTGTAGCTTAGGGAATCTGATGAAAACTCCTGCAGTTGGGAAGGGAAGCAAGAAAGAAAAGTTTCACTCCTGTGGTCATCCCCAAGACTCATGTTTCACAGAACCTGCCTCAGTCTCTCTCCTCTACGTCCTTGCCATAGTAACAAGCATCTGGTAAAAGTAAGAGTGGAATATAGTTGGGAGAACTGCAAGAGACGGATTGTTTCTGGGTAACTGGGCAAAAAGAAGAACCAAATCCATACAGCGAGAACACTAAACACAAGGTTCCCCTAGAGGAATTTGAAGCCCTTTGTACATTGAGGGTAACTATAGCAACAACAAACTTCAAACCCAGCTCTACTTTTTATACAAACCCCACACTGCAGTCCTAGTGGAAGGAAAGATGCATTCATTTACAAGTGTAGAAAATACTTATCTCAGTACTGACTGTCCTATATTGCATTTTTTAAAAAATTTGTTTTTTTTTTCAGTATTCCAAAATTCATTGTTTATGCACCACACCCAGTGCTCCGTGCAATACGTCCCTTCCACAATACCCACCACCAGGCTCACCCAACCCCCGACCCTCCTCCCTCCCCTCCAAACCCTCAGTTTGTTTCTCAGAGTCCACAGTCTCTCATGGTTTGTCTCCCCCTCCGATTTCCCCCAACTCCCTTCTCCTCTCCATCTCCCCATGTCCTATATTACCTTTATGTCCTTCAACAACAAGTTACAACACACAACACACCCAAACAAAACACGGTCTGAGTAGACAAATCAATCTCAGAATCAAGCTCAGATATTAAACAGATTCTTAGACAAGTGATTAGACAGGATTTTAAACAAATGAAGACATTTTTTAAGGGCATCTGGGTGGTTCAGTCAGTTAAGCATCCTACTCTTTATTTTGGCTCAGGTCATGATCTCAGGGTCATGAGATCAAATCCCGCTTCTGGCTCCATGCTCAGCGAGGAGTCTGTGTGGAATTCTCTCTCCCCTTTCCCTCTGCTCCTCCCCCTGCTCACTCTCTCTCTCTCTCTCTCTTGCTCTAGCTCTCCTTAAAAAAAAAAAAAAAAGAGACATTTTTAAATGAATGTGACTCAAAGGAAAATTTTTGCATAAGGTTTAAATAGAAGAACCATTATTAATATCAATCGTACACAGAGACAAAATATATTTTGGTATTTATAATCTTGCTTTTCTCTGGCCTTTTCTCTTATTCTCTGAATATCCTCATGTTCTTCATTTCCACTATCAAAAACCTGCTTCTTAAAAAAGATTGGAATTCCACTCACACTGTAAAATAATTGATAATACATAATCTCTTCCAATTTGAAAGGAGACCAAGTCTTATTTCAAAAGAATAAACTTCGAATTGGGGCAACCTCAATTTTTGTAAGTGCTTTTACTTCCTGCGTTTAGCACACAGATGGCAGTAAAAGGACACTTTTTAACATTTAAAAAAATTTTTTTTTCATTTTAAGATACTAAAGAAAAACTTCAAACCATCTGAAGCCCTCATTCCCTATCCAATTACGTTGATGCAGCCTTTAAAATTTTTGCATGCATGTTGTTTTTAATTCTTATTTATAACATTTATATTTTTATGACTGGAATTTTTGGAGTTCCCTCATTCATTCACTCAAAAATAATTGATAAAGCATTTGCTCTGTGTCAGCCACCAAGCTGAATGTAGGGAATAAAATACATAGGTAAAATGTGTTCAATTCCTACCTTCCTGGAGCTTATGACTGGTGGGGCAGACTAATAGTCAACAAATAATCACAAATAAATGTAAAATTACTATTTTGCTCAGTGCTATGCTGCTACAAATATAACTGAAGGATTCTTAAGCAGTGAAGAAGTCAGAGACATTGAAGGAATGGTGACTGAGCCTATATCTGAGTACCAAAAATCAGTTAATTCAGTGGGAACAGGAGCACTTTAGGAGGAAGAAAAATCATAGCCAAGGCCCACTGCATGAAAATGGATGGGAACGTGAAGATATGGTGCAAATAAAGAGTCTTCAGTCTGTATACTCAAGGGTTTCTTCATAGCAGGAAGGCATTCTGCAACTAAATCTTTAATGCTTCTTTTCTAAATCTGATTTCATCCTCAAAAACATCAGATTTCCTAGGTAGATGCTTTAGTTTGTCCTTTAAATTGCCTTTTTTTTTTTCACAGTTTGGTTCTTTGTCTTTTCCTCCCACATTTTCAAATTTTTAAATGTAATTCCTTTATCATTGATTTGGTTTTTTGGCCACTGTCTTCTCTTAACTTTATCCAATGTGTGTTTTAATTACATTCTTGTATTATTTTGCATCCTTGCAAACTTTCTTTCTCTTATTCATATGTTTGTTGAATCACCATCCCTTCTTCTTTCCCCCTTGGATATGTATTCCTATTTAATAAATGCCATTGAATTAAGGATTAATATTTTCTCGGATTCTTGGATTCTGAAGTAGATCAGATTATCTGACACATATTTTTAAATGTTCTTTTCCTTCAATGTACAGATCACATTTATAAATATAAATTTATTCTTTTAAATTATATCAGTTTATAACATTTAATAATTTAATTTAATGTTCTTTTCCTTTAAAGTGTAAGCTCCATGAGATAATGTCCTTTGTTTTATTTACTATATTTCATTTTGCCTGAAAGATATTTGATACTCAATAATTGTTGAAGATATAAATATTCAAGATGTTGCCTTTATTTTTTTGCAATGTTTTAAAAAACAGCTTCATAATTCCCTCTCTTTTTTGAGATAAGGTCCCATCAGACTTGTAACACAGTAACCTAGCATGTTGGTGGCTTTTCCAAATCTCTGTTTGTGGGAGTAAGGAATCCTTTCTCGGGGCTACAGCTTGAGAATAGTTTAATATATATAACTTCTAGGCTAATTCTCAGATTCTAGCAAGCATTCATTTTTTGTGACTTTACTATACTCAGGATTATCTTTTCCTATCTTGTGGCTTTCTTTTCTGTATCTCTTTACAGATTTTTTTTTTTTCCTAAGGAGATGTTCAGGCTGTATGACAAATGTTTTGAATCAGAATTTCTGGGTTGGGCGCATGATTAGTTTCTTCTAAAACAAGGAGTTTCACAGGTTATTCTAATGCCAGAAAGTGTCTTTTAGCCTACTAAGTATAAAAACTACAAGTTTTAGCACTCAGTATAAAGCTGTAGTCATCTAACAAATAGAATATTCAAGTATTTGTTCTCATCCACTCTCCTCTTGTCCTAATTTTGGGGCTGTGAAAGCTGTCTCTTGGTGAACCAAAAACAAACACACACAGATACACAAATACGCAACTGAGAAACAGCTGGTAAATTATCTGGTACAGACTCCATGTCTTCCAGGAACAGACAAATGAAATGAAGACACATCTTTTAAGTGGGCTTTGCTTTCTCAAGTAAATGTGTTTCCTTAATCCACTTCCATGGTCCTAAAAGAAACTTAATTTCAAATTATAAATTAATAAGATCTGTGAAATATATGACTTAATACATGAATGACAGATGTCGATAGTATAGTGGTTCTATCATACTAACTTCATGCTTGAGTTACAGGGGCCAAACTGGCTAAAAAAAGGTATTGGGCTTCTCTCCTTATTTAATTTATTAATTTCTCTCCTCCCTTTTCCTCTCCATTTTTTAATCACTGGTTTTATTGAGTTATAATTACCAGAGCAAATATCTTTTCTTTTATTATATACTGACCATA
Source organism: Mellivora capensis (assembly GCA_004024625.1). NCBI lineage: Eukaryota > Metazoa > Chordata > Mammalia > Carnivora > Mustelidae > Mellivora > Mellivora capensis. The sequence goes on from PISX010010211.1 coordinate 26,656, forward strand.
CTTCTCACTTTAAATTTGTATGGAACATGTGTCCTAATCTTCACCTCAAATGCACAGCCATATCCTAAGCAATGCATGTTCTCATTCCTTTTCATTTATAGTCTGTTTATTACTACAAATTCACAGGTGGTTCACTGTACCATCATAAGGGTAGGAGAACTATTAGTGAAAGACCAAGAACTGCTCAAAATACCATCCTATTAAATTCACACAATATTGTTTGAAATACAACAACCTAATTTTTTTTTCTCCCCTTACATATGTGTTTCATTGTCTGCTCTGGAAGAAGGTACAAAATATCCATCATTATTTAAGGATTCTAAGTTTGCTTCATTTGTATCTTTTCTTCCATTTTCTGATGCCTTGGTATCTTTTCCTTGATATATTTTCTTCATAGTGGAAATTAATACAACAAATAAAACAAGTGCTGAGAACCTTAAGCTCTCCATCAAGCCCATGAAGGTATTTCTGTGAAAAGAGAAAAAAGTCAATTTTCATGTTAAACTATTTGGAACAATTTACAGTGTTTCTCTCCAGTATGCAGAAGACCTTAAAAGGAAAAAAAAATGGTGTTTGAAATTATACATAAAGATATTAAGGCAGCAATTCTAGTAATTTTTTTATTGACACAGATGGAAATTTTAAATTATTTTAAAAGGAATATTAAGCCACAGAAACTAAGGGTGATTAACAATCTACCCAAATGCTTTCCATAAAAGTAAGGTATATTTCAGATGTTTAACTTTCTCAAAGGCAGATTAGTTCATGTGTAATGGAAATGGATTATAAAGGAATTGACTGTGAGATCACCAAAGTGAATCCATTTAGATAGGAACCAAAATTTAGTTTATAGGCTAACTACAGTCCACAACACCTGTCACGTGGACTACTGGAAGTTCTAATGAAACTATATTAAATTACCTAGCACACATGGTCAAGTCTTGTGATTCTTAGCTTAGATTGCACATTAAAATCATCCAAGGAGACTTTAGAAATCCCATGCCCAGGCCACACAGCCCCTGACCGATTAAATAAAATTTTCTGAAGATGGACACAGAAATTTGTATTTTTTAAAACTCTTCAGGTGATTATAAAGAACAAGAAAGATTGATAACCACTGACCTAGTAGCTTAGGAAGCACTCACTGGCCTAATGACATTGTTAATTAAATGTAGAAAAGCTTTAGGCACAAAAACCTTGAAAAATTATTAGGTTTAATTGAAGGTAAATGGGATTATATAATTTTGAATTGTTTAGGCTTAGATCTTTAAAAATGACAACATAATGTTGTGGTGTACCAAAAATAACAAAAGAAATATTTTAAAATATCAAATATATTTGTCTCATCTTTGGGTTATATCAAGTAGTTCTACCCCAGTGTTAAACTTTTTAGAATTTCCATTGAAAATAGAAAAATTACTATGCACTTTTAGTTATGTGACTGTTGCTGAGAAAACTTGAATAAAGTGGGTTTAGATTTTGGATTGATGTCATAATGTAGGTTTCCATTCCTTGCAGTAGGAATTTATTATTATTTGTCTTTGTTAGATAAAATTAATGAAAAGTTACCTGGTTATCATAAAATATTAAATCCAAAAAAGTCATAAGGTGACTAGTTAACATTTTCACTGTTTCTTCATTGGGGAATACATGGCTGTTTTTAAAAATTCCACTTCAGATGATCTTTAGGTAATTACTTGCAAAGTACTTTAGGCAATGAACACAATTGACCAAAAGGAATGTGATAAGGGCCATAAGAGAACTTCAAAGTATTAAGAGTTATAGGAGTGTTAGTTATTTGTAGCTGGTTGGAATGGTGCCAACTTTATGACAGAAAATCACCTAGATGGAATCATACAATATATAGCTTTTTCAGACTGCCTTCTTTTAAGTAGCAATGTGCATTTAAGATTCTGCCTTGTCTTTCTGTAGCCTGATACTAATTTCTTTTTATTGCTGAAGAGTATTCTGTTGTATGAACTTATCACGGTTTGTTTTTCCATTTACCATGGAAGACCATCTTAGTTGCTTCATTTTTTTTTTTACAATTATGAATAAAGCTGCTATAAACATTCATGTGCAGATTTTTGAGCGGGCATGTTTTCAGCTTATTTGGGTAAACACCCAAGAGCACAATTACTTGACCATATAACAAGCCTATGTTTAGCTTTATAACAAACTCAGACTCTTCCAAAGTGACTGAATCATTTTGCATTCCCACCAGCACTGAATATGATTTCCTGTTATTCCACGTCCTTGCCAGCATTGGTAATGTTTATTCTTTTTAAGAGCTCTTTATATATTCAGAACATTTGCCTTGTGTCTGGTTGTAAGTTACAAGTTCTTTTTCCAGTTTATCTTTTGTCTTTGAACTTTGCTTAGTTTTGTGGCACAGAGTTTTAAAAATATTTAATCATTTTTTTTCTACTGTGGTTTTAGGAATGTGGGTCTTACTACACATTCCTAGTTCCTAGATAATTAAATATATTTCTACCACAATTTTTTAATACTCATAGTTTCATATTGTAAATTTGTGCATTTGATTAATCTCTAATTAATTTTTTAAGGTTAAGGTACTTCTGCAACTATTTCTTTTCTCGATCCAGTTATTTCCCTATGAACAGAGCAATATAGAATTTTTTTTTCTTTTTTTCCCATTGACATATTACCAGAGCCCCAGTATCAGTTTGTTTCTTCTTAGAGAAGCCAGAAGATCATTGAATATAGGTACTGTTAGTATTAGGAGAGATTTTAGAAACAACAAAACAAATTTTAGTACAAATCCCAGACCTTTCTCTTATTAGCTGTATGATTTTGAACAAGTTACTCATTCTCTTTGAGTCTTTGTTTCTTCATATTTAAGGAAAAAGGAGAAAAATATTCATCTCCTGCAGTTTCCGACTATTAAAATGAGATACTATGTTGCCTGATACAAAACTGAATGCAAAATTCATTAAAGGGTGGCTATAATTATTATTATGCTGAAAATGACCTTTCATTTTTTGGGAATTAATATAGTCAAAGGAAAAATCAATCAATAAAAATATTTATGACAACTTACCCATATAATGTGGAATCATATATCCTGCAAGACCCTCGCTTCCCACAGCTGCTGGTTGACCACTTCATACATGCTCTATCAATCAGAGCCCCAAAATATATAGGAGCTGGAATTCCTCCTGCAACACAAGATGAGAAAAGGTCAATCCAAGGAATGGGTTGCAAACATAACTGGGTGATATTTTTCATTGATACATTTTAGATTAAGTAAAAGTTGAACATTTTGGAGCATGCTTCCGTTGTTTTGATGTAAATTTACTCAAGGATTGAGACTGTTAGGAATCTCACAGTCTCAAATCACATATAATAGCATAGATATCTGCTATCTGCCTCACCCTGCCAACACACAGAGGGAAGAGAAGAGGAAACAGTAAACGCCCATATGCTCTGTTCCTCTTATTATTACCAATTAACTTAAGCCTAACTGGCGAGAAGGAGAACGTTGTCAGCACAGAAGTTACATTGGTTCATATGTAATTTTCCTAGGCAAGAAGAGCTGAAAAGTGTGGGAGTAGAATTGTAACTTCTCAGAGAAAGGAAAGACCTCTCAGCTCAACTACTGCAAAGTCAGGACAGTTTTCAACCCCATTTTTAAGAAAGCTAGCACTTCCTCCCTTGAAAAGTACAGGCCCAGCTTCACCGAATACTGGGCCCTTGACATGTTGTCCTTCTTTCTTGGCTCAGAGCTCCACTTTGTCACAATCTTGCATTTTCTCTCCATTAACTGTGTGCATTTTTAATACTTCCCCGAAGCAGTGTGGGCTGTTCAAGTTAGGGCCTGTGGCTGAATTTTGTTTCTGTTAATGTTCTGATCACAGTACCTGGGTGTCTAGTGGTCTGTGCCAAACCCAATTTTTATCTGTAGTGAATGATTTTTCAGGATGCAAGTCTTTTTTAGAAACACATATGTTGTCTTACAGCAGAAGCATCCATTTGCTTACTGCTATTTTAATAAACTCTGAGGTACGCTCTTAGTTCTAAGTATTATTAATTTGACCAAAATTTTAGAGACATGCTGGTAGAGATCTATATTCCATATGGTAGATCTGAAGTGGTCATGATTTTACTTTGTATTCTTTTTGTATTTTGGTGAATGATTTTCAATTTTTATTTGGTTACATAAAAATGGTAGTGATTCATATTTCAAAATTATATTGATTCCATTTATTTCTAAATCTCATTTTTCAAAGAAAGAGATATCTGGGATGACAAAAGACTGCTGTCTGGGGCCAAACATATCTGAGAAAAACTGGTACTAAGAAAACGTATGAGAAATTTACAGCTTTCCACAAATCACAGCCACCATTTGAAAAATGAAAAACACATGCCAATAATTTATTTCTCCCATACAATGCCACTGGTTTGACCAAACTTAATTCATTAAATGTTTTAGGTAGCCAGCTTGGTCTTAAGTCATTACAGGAATTTTGAAATTTCAGATAATCTATTTTCCAAATATCCTTTTCAGTTTAATATGCTCTATAGACCTCCCACAACTTACACATGTGTTGTATTAAAGACAGCTTTTTGTAAATTGAAGACTACTACTCAGGATGTATTTTTTCCAAAAAGTAGTTAGGTTCTACTGTGCCATATATTGGACATATCAAAACAGTAAGCTCACATTTAGGATTGCAAAATTCCCTTCATTCTCTTTTATGTCACTCTAAGAATTTCCACTAGGCTCATCTTATTTCATCATCTAAGGGGGAGTCCTAGATTCCCACATTCTACGTTCATCTGCTAGCTTCTGTGGCCTAGCTTCTAGGAGAGTGGTATCTCCATTGTATCTGGGGGCAGGAAACTGCCAGGACAGACAGAACAGCAAGAGCAGAGAAGGATAGAAGAGAAGGCTGGGATGAGAACTAGAGGGGAATCCTGCAGCACCTCCATCTTCTTCTTTCCAAGACCTTTATATTTCCTCTTTTTACCTTTGAGGATCTGTGGCTTTCTCCCCAAATATACTTCTTGGACAACTTCTCCATTGCACTTAGCCAAAGAGTTATGCTTCTTTCTTTTGCTTGCAAGAAACTGACCCCTCCCACTTCCTTTTCCTTCTGCCATCAACAGTTGCCTCCAGGCCATGGTCAGTCTTCTACCCCAATCCCTAGATGAATGAGGCTCTTTTCCTACTTCCCAGGAACAAGCATACTATTGTTATTATGTCTTACAAAGGGGCACGCACAGGAGTTAGGTCAGAAGTTGTAGAGCTAAAAACAGAAATCTCTGTGGTATAAATGGCAAATTCATAGGGGTAAGGGAAAAAGGATGATTTCCTAAATCTTGTACTAATCACCCCATTTAAATATTTAGAAATAGAACTCTGATTTCTGAAATCTAAGGCCCAACTCTTAAACAACAAAAAACACAATATCCTGGGCTTGATTTCATTCAGAGCACTCCCTTAGTCCAAGATGCTCAGTCCTACCTACAGGTTTAGTTCCCATTTCCTCTTGCATTTTTAACTTCTGATAAAGATTAGCTTCCCCAGCCTTAGAGAAGTGGGCAGTGGGAAGTAGGGAAACAAAAAGTCCTCTTATTTCATGCAATCTCAGCATGACTGGATTCCCAGGCCTTCCAAGCTGTTTTGGGCATTACCCTCCTTACGTGCAAGGCCCTCCACTCTGCCTTTGGGAAGTAATATTCCTAAGTCTGAAAGTAGAAAAACTTTGACCATCACCTATCTTTGTGTTAGAAAGATAACAAATATAGTGTAAAACAAATATTATGACTTTTTGTTCTAGTTAAAGATAGACTTTAACTAGAATTATTGATCAACGTCTCTTTTAAGTTACTTAGATTTCCTGTCTCATTTTTATTTATCACCAAAAATAATTATTTTTAATTATACCTTTAAAAATTTCTTATGACTGGAAATTAATTACATCCAATTGTGAGATTTGATATGAAAATTTATATCTTAAATTTTTAATCTGTATATTTAACATACCTAATGCTCGTATAATTAGTGAATGGAAACCCACCGCAAGGGATTTCAGTTCAGGTTGAACAGTTCTGAAATAAGATAAAGGCAAAGGCACATTAAACATCTCCTAAATACCAAACCAAGTCCCAGTATCAAAACATTTCTCAGTGGCATTGTTCTTCATGATCAGATGAAAACCTTCAAGTGAATGGCTGACATTATTTCAAGTTTTATTTTCAGTCGTTTTAAAAGGCAAAGAGCTGAGTAATAATAACTATTATTCTCTTATTTATTCAACATGTTGAGATTTCAAGACGGTTTAACATTTTCACACTTGATCCTTTGAAATTCTATGAGTGTGTGGTGGGAACAGACTTTATTATGCTTATGAAGAAACAGATCTCATGTCACCCATTCAGCTGACACAGGCCATGTGCTACAGCAGATAGATACCTTTATCAAGGTCTCGGTATGAGAACTTTTTGCCATCTTATTTCTGCCATTGCTACTAACTACAAAGTTCACTAATATGATTCATGAACTATGTAATATAAGCAGGAGGGTCAAAAAAGATACTTGTATTCTAGTGTCTAGTGTATTTAAAGTCGTTTTAAAGGGAGCAAGCACATTTGTATCCTCTCTTAGAAATTAACTCACTTGCATTTGGAAGTTTGTTTCCATAATTCCACTGTTCTGTGTTCAATAAGAGGATGCCACTACCATGTCATTCTGGGATATTCCTGTGATAGCTTAAAACACATCATATGAAACGAATTATCCAGCGACAGCGGCAGGGTGGGAAGGAAACTCAAAAACCTTGTCTTTTTTGAAATATTTGATTAAGTGATGCAAAGGTAGTGGTTGTTTTTTCTTGAGCTGTTTGGATGACTGTATTCGTTCACAGAAAAAAGCAGATGTAGTCATTCAACAAACCTTTGCCAAGCGGCGCCTGAGATATTCCATGCTAGTTCTTCTTGCATAAAGAGATAAATGGTGTTTCATACTGACTGAGTGACTCGGGGAGCCCTGTAACCTCTTTTAGCGCTGGCACTGCTTTTCATACTCCTGGGTTGCTGGGCTCTCACCCCCACATGATTTAGATCATTCTTTAATCACACCAGTCTCCTGCTCCTTTTATATCACTCAACCTTCCCTTTTGCCCCCTGTTACCTGCAAAATCCTTAGATCCTGTGTTCTTAAGAACCCATTCACTTTCTTATTCTAATGAAGCCTGGCTGCCCCCTGATGGTGCTCTTTCCATACAACTCTTAAATAAGGGCTGGTTTTCTCTGCAATCTTACTGGGCCTCAGTGTAGATGTCCTTCTTACTCTTTTTCTTTTAAACACCTCCAGACCCTAGTGCCCCCTCTGAAAAACTTCTAACTCCCTCAAGTGGTGTGCTATCCTAATATATCATTCCCTAACCTCCTCCTGCCTATAGATTCTGTAACTACAGCTACTAGTATCTTCATCACATTCCTTGTGATCATTCTTTGGAGATTTTAGTACTAGACTCTCTGTCATTTTTTTCCAAAACTGCAGCTGCCACTTCTCCTAATTATAATAATCCATGTAGACCATCCTCCAATGATCTGGCCTCTGGGTTTCTTGACTTCTTTACTCCTTTGGTCTTACCTCACTTACCCCATGGTCATGCTAATCAGTACACCTTCCCGAATTCTCAGTTTTGAGCACACCCTCCCTGGAAGCACCTCTCAACTTTTAAACTCACTCTCTCCAATAAGCCAACTCGAATAAGCCTCAGGCCCACAGGGTTCTTCAGGCCCTCGACACCTCCTACTTTGTGCCAGGTCATCTCCATTTTCATGTCCTCAGTTTTCTCACCATGCTCTCTCCGAGATATAGTCATTCCTTTCATAGACCCTGGATTTTCCTGTACTTCCCATGCTTTACTGTCCCAGGCAAGCAAAAATGCTTTCATCCAACCTCCACCTTTTCTGCACCTATACCCAGAGAACTGCTGGCTGGAGGAAATCATTCAAATACTCTGACTAAGCTCATTTGAAACACAAACCCTCAGGGCCTCCAGTACAATCCTACTGTATTTTACTAGTTCATTTTCCAGTTTATTCTCCCAGTCTTTAAGATGACTAGTTCCCATTTCCTGATCTCATCTTAAGCCTCTTATTCCTCCTTCCTCTTAACTGATTACCTGCTTTTTATTTAACAGAAAAATTAGAAGCAATCAGAACAAAATTCCAATAGCTTTGCCTGACTAAAGCTACATGTCTATCATTTTATTTTTGCCACATAGAAGACATCCCCTTCTTTTTTTTTTTTTTAAGATTTTATTTATTTATTTGACAGAGAGAGATCACAAGTAGGCAGAGAGGCAGGAGAGAGAAAAGAAGCAGACTCCCTGCTAAGCAGAGACTCCCCCCCCGCCCCCCATGAGGGGCTCAATCCCAGGACCCTGAGATCATGACCTGAGCCGAAGGCAGAGGCTTAACCCACTGAGCCACCCAGGTGCCCCAAGACATTCCCTTCTATTACAGAGTAAACTCTGTGTACTTGTTATATCCCTTTTAATTGTTCCCCCTTTAATTGTTCCCTCTCTTTTCTATACTATCAATCACCTTCCTCTCTACTGGATAATTCTTATCAGCGCATAAGCATGCTATAATATCTAGTATAAACAGAAATCTTGAGGCCACACCCCTGTTAACTTACCATACCTTTTTTCTGCTTCTTTTTATAACATTACTCATAAAAATAATTTTTTTTTTTTGGTGGGTATCTGCACTTCCCCTTCTTGCATTTTCTCTTGATCCTCTGCAAAGTAGCCTTTCTTCCCCCACTCCCCACTCATCTTTATGCATTATTTTTGTTAAGGCTATCAGTGACAAGCACAAAATGAAATCCAGTGATGTCTTCCTAACCCTTAACTTCCATGACTCATGCTCTTGGTTTTTCTCCAACCTCATGGGACCTCCTTCTCAGTTTTCTTCAATAGATTCTCCTCCTCTTCTCGGTTTCTGGAGATGGAGTGCCTGGACCTTGATTCTAAAATCTTGTTTCTATCTTTACTCAGTCCTTAGAAGATATCAAAAGTGCCATGGATTTAAACAGCTTCTGTATGTTGCTGATTCCAAAATTTATGTCTCCATCTCTAATATTTCTCCATAGGCATCTCAGATTTACAGGGATAGAACAGTCTTTCTTCTCCACTTTCTCCAAACTATCCTTCCCTCGTCTTCACTAGTTTGTTCAACAGTACTACCATCTCCTCAAAGTCGGTCTAAAACCTTGGGATCATCCTTAAACTTTCTTTCTTACATGCCACATTCAGTCCATTAGCAAATCCTATTGGTTTTGCCTTAAAAACAGAACAAAGACTGAGATTCATAACACTTTCTATTTCCTTTACCATCACCATCCTCAAGCAAACAGCCATCCTGTGAAGAACTATCATAGCATTCTCTTCTCCCTGTTTCCATTCTTGCATACCAAAAACTTGTTCTCCACTCAAAAGCCAGAGTGATCTTCTAATTGGGTAAGTCGCGTAATTCCAATGCTCAAATGTCACTGTTGGCTTCTCAATACAATTAGAATAAACTCCAAAGTTGTTACCGGGCTCCACAGGGTGTGTATTTTCTTGACCATGCTCTTCACCTGTCCCCACATCAGCATTGCTTGCATACTCATTTTTTTTCAGGTCTCTTATCAAATGACTACCAATGCACAATATCTCAATTAGTACCATTTATTTGCCTCCCCCTCTTATATTAGTAAATTGATTTAATTTTCTTCCTAATCCTTTACACTTTGATTTTACACACTTGCTTGTTTATTTATTTATTGTTTCTTCTCTTCTACCCTGTCCAGTCCCTCATCCCTCACCACCCCTGGAAGCTAGTGAAAGCAGGAACTTCATCCACTTTGCTCACAGTTCTGTCCTTAGCACCTGTAATTGTGCCTGACACACAAAATGAATAGATTGAATCAGTGAGGGACGCCTGGGTGGCTCAGTTGGTTAGGCGGCTGCCTTCGGCTCGGGTCGTGATCCCGGCGTCCTGGGATCGAGTCCCACATCCGGCTCCTTGCTCGGCAGGGAGCCTGCCTCTGCCTCTGCCTCTGCCTGCCACTCTGTCTGCCTGTGCTCGCTCTCTCTCCCTCTCTCTCTGACAAATAAATAAATTTTAAAAAATATTTAAAAAAAAGATTGAATCAGTGACTATCATCACTCCTGCTTAGTCTAATTTTAATAACAACCTTATGATGTAAGCATTGGAAAATTATTAATAGACTGAGGTTTATATTTTTATTCTACAGTCTGCTTCACAGAAGATTTCTTTCAATAAAATCAAAGGCTGGTGAGTGATTAGTATATGTTTTTGACAAGGGTAATATTTATCTTAACCTTATTAATGACATTATAAATAACATTAATGAAACAATGGCCTCTAAAACATAAATGACATTATATGTATTATGTCATTAAAAATAAATATAAATGACATTAATGAAACAACGATATCTAAAACCCTCTTTCACCCTGCAAGAGATCCTAAATTAAAAAGCTAAGACTTACTAAGATAAGGCTAATACAGGTGTTGTTTTTTTTTTAAAGATTTTATTTATTTATTTGACAGACAAGAGATCACAAGTAGGCAGAGAGGCAGGCAGAGAGAGAGGAGGAAGCAGGCTCCCCGCTGAGCAGAGAGTCCGATGCAGGGTCCTGGGACCATGACCTGAGCCAAAGGCAGAGGCTTTAACCCACTGAGCCACCCAGGCGCCCCGGCTAATACAGGTTTTTGAAAGAGAATTTTTCTGATAGTTAATGAAACTGTAATTTGGCAATTATGGAAGACCTCTTTTTGAAGTCTCAAACAATTATGAATTTAAATAAAATATAAACATTTTACATTAAGGTGGAGATACAGTTGTAGAATAAATTAGTAAAAATGATAAGATTTTGGTTTAGAGTAGAATTAAACTACTGTAGACTCAGTTTACTCATATATACTCATTTAACAAAGCTTAACCTATTTGTTTTCTGTCCCTTCTATGCCATGCTATTGGCTGGCAATGAACTTGTAGTCAACCACCTAGGTCTTAAAAATATAATTTAGATGTTAACTTAGGCCACCATATTTACACATGTATATCTTTAAGACCTGGATGCAACTTTTTATATGTTTTCAGTTTTAGGTAACTGAATAATTAACTTCACCAACAAGGCTTGTGTTATCTGCTCCCTTCCTAACTCTCCAATTTTATCTTATGTCATAGCCCTTTCTTTTACTCAGTATGTTCCAACTGGCCAGTTTCTTTTCACTTCTCAAACACTCCAGCTCTTTCTGGCCTTGAGGCATCAGTACCTAGACCCTTCTTCTGTACAGTTCTTCATTTTGCTAATGTTAACTTATTCTCTAGACTTTTAGATTAAATGCGGATTTTTTTGAGAAGTCTCTGAGTCCTCTTCTTCATGGCTCCCCACCTCAATCCTAAATTAGGTTTTCTTTTTATTCTCTTTAATAGCACTCTTTTTCCTTACTAGCACTAATAACTATTTGCAATTATGTGTTTATTTTAAGTCTAGTCTTCTTACATCAGTCTTTCCTGTCATACTCTAAACTGTATGAGAACAGGTACTTTATGTGTTTTATTCATTGGAATATTCTTCAAGCATGGTCTAAGTATTTGTCTAATGAGTGAAGAAAGGAATGAATTCTGCCATTTATTTTTTTCTTGTCTATGAAGGTATTTGAGAGACCAGGTCAAAAACTATTTTGAGGGTATATTAAAAGCTTTAGAATATTATAGACTGGTTATTTTATACAGTCTGGCTCCCAAATGTTTTCTTTCAATGAAATCAATAATTGATTCACTCTGACAGGTCCATCCTGGTATAAGGCATCTTATAGAATCACAACAGAGATTTTTTTCCACAATTGAAGCAATTACCAATCAGTCTACGTCAAAAAATTCTTAGTAAAGGGAGAAAGTATAAAACCTTTTCATCATTAATTATGACATTGTAGTATCACAATAATCTTAAGTAAATGCATTCTTAGAAAATTAAAATGTAACAAAATGCAAATTTGTTTTCCAAATATATTACAGAAAATATGTACATTATTAGGTGTATTGATAGTCTAGTATACATAAAAATGCTTTTAAAATGTCATACTTACTTAAAAATCAGCATGATTGTTGGGGTGCTTCCCAATGAAGAGAAAAAATAATTCATGACTTGCACCAGTGAATAAATATAAAATTTTTTTGTACATTGACTCTCTCTTGGGCATTCACCCAAAGTCACCGAATTATTTTTGTTCTGAACACCAGTTACTTCCACACAACTACAGTTATAAAACACCTAAAAAATAGTTTTTGAAATATTGCAGAATATATTTAGAAGATATGGCTGGGCTATAAATACATTTCATTATATTTAAAGAAGTCTCATCCATTCAAGCTAAATTATTTATAATGCTTAAAGAAAGCATTCTGAAAATACAGTTGTTTAATAGTTGAAAGGCAAAAAGTTCCTGGATTCCTCTCTAAACAAAAAAAAAATTCAATTCACTATTAACATTTAATTTATACCTAAATTAAAATTAGGAAAAGATAGAAAAAAATTAATGTTTGAAACGCTGTATATAATTTCTCATTAATATAAGTTCTTATTAATAAATTTTTCTCCCTCTCATTTTTACTTTCTATAAAACACCTAGTTACTGTTTTTAACAATGCTACTAAGTGTCAGGAGCAGGAAGGGAAGGGAAGGATTACTAAAAGAATCCATAAAATATAGTTTTGTGGGGGGCAAAACCTGGTCCTAGAGCTACTCATTAGAATGGGTCAGAGTCTAGGAAAATAGGAGCTAGCCAGGGGTACTAGAATCCTACTTTGGTCCACAAAAACAACATCCAAGAGCACAGTGACAGATTAGAGGATATATGGTGTTATTACCAGAGAGGTGCAACACAACAGAATATTCTAATGGGCAGACCACAGAAAGGGAAAACTTAGGAACAAATGATCTTAGAGATTTAATTTGGCAAGCGGTTTATTTAGATAGGTGGTGATTTTAATAAATTCTGTTTTGAGTCTAGGCTAAACTAAGGTTTTCATTTTTAAGATTTTATTTATTTATTTGACAGAGAGAGACACAGCAAGAAAGGGAATACAAGCAGGGGGAAGTGGGAGAGGGAGAAGCAGGCTTCGGCTGAACAAGGAGCCAAGTGTGGGACTAGATCCCAGGACACCAGCATCATAACCTGAGGTGAAGGCAGAGGCTTAACAACTGAGCCACACAGGTGTCCTAGGCTAAACTAAGGTTTAAGGGAAGCTTAAGCCTATTACTATTTTATTTACTGAAGGAAGAACTGGAGAAAAATTTGAACCCATACTTAGCTGATAATCAAGCTTTACTTTTTCACTAGGAACAATAGGAACAAATCCTTTATGTATCAAGCGTACTAACCAATAAAATCAAGGACAGGGTCACCTGGGTGGCTCAGTGGGTTAAGCCTCTGCTTTCAGTTCAGGTCACAGTCTCAGGGTCATGGCCTCAGGGTCCTGGGATCGCGCCCCGCATGGGGCTCTCTGCTCAGCAGGGAGCCTGCTTCCCCCTCTCTCTTTGCCAGCCTCTCTGCCTACTTGTGATCTCTCTCTGTCAAATAAATAAACTGTTTTTAAAAAAATAAAAAATGAAATAAAACCTAGGACATAATTTTGAGCAATTAAGAAGGGATGATTTATTAGTAAGGATTTGGTAAAAGAACTCCATAGTAGTCCTCAAATTGGATAGTCATTGCTGGTATTAAGAAAAATGTCTCCACAGTACACAGAGCTTTCTTTAGGATTCTAATATTATGTCTCCTCCAGGCCTTCTCTAATGGGTCAAGTGGGACCATGGATTAAATGAGGCACTATCAGTGAAAGGCACTAGACCCATGAATATAAGATATGTTTTTTTTTAAGGTTTTATTTATTTATTTGACAGACAGAGATCACAAGTAGGCAGAGAGGCAGGCAGAGAGAGAGAGAGGAGGAAGCAGGCTCCTTGCTGAGCAGAGATCCCGATGCAGGGCTTGATCCCAGGGCCCTGGGATTATGATCTGAGCTGAAGGCAGAGGCTTTAGCCCACTGAGTCACCCAGGATATGGCTCCTCAAGTTTGTGAGATATCAGTAGATTGAAAGTGGAATAGGGAACACGATACCCGATCCCCAGTTACTGGAAATAAACTCAGGGGATTAGGAAGAACCCATAGTTTGCATGGAAGGGAATATTTTGAGTGAAGAACGAAATGGCACTTCTGTTGAAAATCCTAGGAATAGGTAGGCAAAAGCCCAAATTACCTAGGATAGAAGTGCCACCCTTGGGGAAATCAAAATTTGAAGCCAAGAATTGGATAGTCCAAGTGAGCATGAAGTCTTGATTAATTTTTTGGAAAGTCAAAGTGTAGTGAGCCTAAAGATAAACTTGTCAGAACTACATGCAAAACTGCTTATAGATTATTGTCCTGGGAAGGAAGGGAGTACTGACAAGTGGTTGGATCAGAACTTTCCCCTTATTTCCAAAGGATAAAGTACCTCTAATTTAATCTAATTAGTAAAATGAGGTGCTTCCTAGGTGTCCTAAATGTATGTAAATTCCAGAAGGTCATGTTCTCATAAATGCAAGGAGGGAAAGTGGGAATAATCTCAAATGAGATTTAAGCAACGCAAAAACCTATCTGTGTTTCAAGCAGGATTTTATGTGAGGCTTTCATTTATACAACTGCACAGCCCTCACAATGACAGACAATATTAGGAGTCTTCTATTCTCTTTTTACTAGAGACCTTACTTACAGAAAGATTTGATAAGTAATTGTTAAATCAAATCTGCAATGTTGATCAAGGAGAGAAGAGAGAGTAAAAACAAATACTCACCATAGAATTTTTATTGCCATTTGAAGATTTGCATCCTGCTAGACAGGGTGACATGTAAGTTATTCCATTGTCTCCACAGACTGGTTCCCAGTGACTTTCATCACAATTGCAGTCTGAGTTGCAATGAGAAAGTGGTACATTTATATGAGATGCCACTGGATGATTTCTGGAAATATAAGGTAGACACATATCAAAAAGAGAGAGAGAGAAAGAAGAAGGAGGGAAGAGAAGAGAAGAGAGAAAGGGAAGGACAGGAAAGGAAAGATGAGAGAAAGGAGGAAAAGGAGAAGGGCATTAGGAAAGAGAGAGGAAGAGGGAGGAAGGAGGGGAGGTAAGAAATAAGGAAAACAATTGGACTTTAATGAGACAGTGAAATTTGATGAGTGATGATGTCAAAATGGCATTTTTATATACTATTTATTAATTTAACACCTCCTATCTTACCCAGACATAAAGAGGTTCTATAAAACTTATATGAGAGGTCTTTGTGATTCTACCGAGAAATTACTCATTAAACAAGTCACTTCATTTTTCTGAGACTCAGTTTTCTCTTCAGTAAGGTGATAGACTAAAGTTCTTCCCAGCTTACTGTAAAGTCTCATGAATCTGTGTTATTTAGTTCAAATTTTAAAATCTGTATTTCAACTACATAGGAATTTCAGAACCCCTAAGGATCAATTTTTTTAAAAATCAAGAATAATAAAATTAGTTGAGAAAGACTAGAAAAACTCTATATACTTTTTAAATGAAATGACAACATACTTTATAATGATTATCTGTAAAACATGGTTATATTTGTAATATATAATCTTATAAATGGCTAAAGTTAAAAAATGAATTATTTGTATAATTAATTTTCTGATTATAGATTAAAATTCATAAAAATTCACAAAATCTTGATAATAATTGAGAATTGATAAATTATCTTTGAATAAGGAAGTAATTTACATGAAGAAGGAGATTCAGAAATTCATAAAGTCTATTACCAATAATTTTACTAAAATGCATCTAATACCTAATTCTGCTTGGGAACATACAACTAGGAGATGTTAAACATAATGATTAATGACCAAATCCAGACATTGCCATGAGATATTCCTGAGCTGCCACTTCAGCTCAGGAATTAGTCCTGCGAGTGTTGTGACTACTCTTTCTAAAATCAGCTTTGCCATTTGTAAGTCATAGATAATAACATCAACCACATAGGGATATTGGGGGAAAAATTCATATGGGAGTTCTTAAACATTTTGTTCTCAGTAGCCCTTCATACTCTTAAAAGTATTAGGGACCTCAAAAGTTTTTTTGTCCAAGTGGGTTGTACATATTGACACTGATAGCTATATAATCAGAAATTAATTCTAAAAAATTTTAATACAGGAGATGTCTAGGTGGTACACTCATTTAAGTGTCCAACTCTTGATTTCATCTCAGGTCATGATCTCAGGGTTGAGAGATTGAGCCCCATGTTGGGCTCTGAGCTCAGAGGGAGTCTGTTTTAGATTCTCTTCTCCCTCTGCCCCTCCCCACCCCAGTCATGCTCTCTCTCTCTTTCAAAAAATATTATTTTAATACATGAGAATATGGGGCCTGGGTGGCTCAGTGGGTTAAAGCCTCTGCCTTCAGCTCAGGTCAAGATCCCAGGGTCCTAGGATCAAGCCCCACATTGGGCTGCTCAGCAGGGAGCCTGCTTCCTCCTCTCTCTCTCTGCCTGCCTCTACCTACTTGCGATCTGTCAAATAAATACCTTAAAAAAATACCTGAGAATATACAAGCACACATCATTAGCCACCAGATTGATGTTATCATCACATTATTGTAGCCTTAGAAAATATCACTATATACTCATGAGAAAATAAGAATGAAAAAGGCAAATACCATCCTGATATTGTTATAAACATAGATTAGATTATTATTAAAAATAAAATTAGAGTGTGTTTCAGTAAGGTCTCGGGAACCCCTATAGACCCTCAGATCACATTCTGAGAACCTCTGTACTAATTCATACTTCAAAAACTTACTCCTGTTACTAGTACTTCATAGATGCTAAATACATCAATTCTATAATTTGCTATCATTAAACTATGAGTTTCATGAAGGCAGTGATCTTATTATAAATCTTTTTGACCTTTAAGGAGGCACTCGGTAAAATTTTATTGAATGGAGAGAATCCCATACAACTTTAGCTGCTTTCTTTTGAAGAGATGGCCCGGTTACTAGACTTGTTTTTAGGCAACTGGCTCTAAAGCCACTCTAAAGCATGTCTGACAACTTGGGAGCCCTTGAAACTACTGATGTGATGCAGCATCAGTTTGGAGTCATTGTATGACTTCAAATAAGTCAGTTCCCCTGGTTCTCAACTAATAAATGAAGAGGATATAAGAGGTTTTTGGGCTTCATGATCTTTAAGGTTCTTTTACCTCAAAAGTTCAATGTTCTAAAGTACTGTATATTCACTGGAGTGGATAATGGTGGATTAGAAGGAAGCTGAGAGATAATTCAAGACTAGTTTGACAGGTCTCCAAGAATAGGATGGTGTTAAGGTAAAGAAATGTGAGGAAAATTGACAAGTTCAAACTGACATCTCATAAGATCCAGAGTATAAATGCTCAGAGCCAATAATAAGCAGCAATCATAGTTACTCAACTGTAATCCAAAGATCTTTCCTTGTTGTCTGAATATGAACCTTCCTAAGCTTAAATTATTGGCTATATTCAATTAAAAAATCTATACCAGAATCCTGCCCCTAATATGGGTTAGAAATATAGTACTAGGAATACTTCAAAAACATGATAATAACACAAAGTAAATGTTTTATATGGTCTGACATACAATTATGTATAGGATATTTGTTGACTCTATTGCTAATAACAATATTACCAGAATAAATAGTATTAGCTCACAGGAAAGGAGAATTCAGTACAATATAAGGAAGTGCTTTCTTATAAAGGTAGTTGTTAACCATAAAATTAATGGTAGATAAAAATTGCTCATCACTTTTGGGAAATGTTATTTATATTCCTCTTATGATGCATCCAAAATTGTAGTAGTTAATACTAAAAGTTTTGTAGTCTAAACTCCCCAATTTAACTCAGAATCTTAACACTTTTAGTTAGGTAATCTGTGTTCTCTCTAAGCTCTGCTCTCCCTACCTGTGAAATGGGGGTAAAAGTACCTATCTTCATTATAGCACCCTATAAAGGATAACTATCATTATTAAAACTTTTGTAGGTTTTCTTTTAGGAATAAAAGGATAATTTTTTGAGATCTTAGGAAGTGGACATTTTAAGATTTTGTAAATTGAAATTTCTCTCAAAAGAAAGTTTAGCTAAGATTGCTATCTGCCCTCTTTTCCTTATAGTCTTTCACATTGGATAGTTTATACATTATGCAACTAATATATTGATATATACAAACCCATCATAGGTCAAAGTTAGGCCAGCAACTGATCTGTTTTCACAAATTAATGCAAAATTTAATAGTTGAAATGTGAAGGCCAATACATTGGTACAAAATGAAAATTTGGCAATTCCAAGCAAGGTAAGTTTGAATTTTTTAATGATATATCCTCCTGTAAATATTCCAGTTGCAACAGTTGGTAAGGTTATGGTTCCTAGAAATAAAGGAAGAGGAAAAGATTGTGATTATATAAATATGGTTATTCTGAAATATCTTTATAAAGGAAACACAGAGTGCATCAACCAAATTCATCCCATCTTATTTCGTAATTAGAAAGCTGATAGCCCTGGATGGAGGTAGGAGACCAGTGTACTACATGGAAGAAAGAGAAATAATTTCTTAATGCCAATGCTGAGGATCTGGGTTCCTCAAAAGCAAAAGTGACTGGGATATTTGAATGTTTTAATCGATGGTTTTTATGAGGGACTTTTTTTTCCTGGAAAACAGCAACAAAATTATCATCTTCCTGCCTGTAAGTCTTGCATCCTACCATCTAAAATCCTTTACACACTGAACACTATATCAAAAACTAGTGATGTACTATATGTTGGGTAATTGAACATAGTAAAAAAGTAAAAAAATAAAAAATAAAACCCTTTACACCTCCTCAAAATGAAGAGTTCCAATCCTTAAAAACCTATTCCAAATTTGCTCATCACTTTAAAGTTAACTACTAGAATTAATATCTCTTCTGTATCCAAACATACTTATGCCCTATGATGATCAACAGGACTAAGTATGATATTAAAAATGATTGATCTATGGTATAATTTTTCCATGTCACTGCCCTACAAGAGCTATTAAGGGTGGAGATTCCTCTAACAGCAACAACAAATTCAAGCTGGGAACATGACTGGGAGTCAAACTTAACTCTCACAGTTTAAATTTTTATCTTAAGCTCAATAAAAGTATCCAACAAAATTATTATTTTCTTGCTTAATAATGACCTATCACAAACCATTTGATAAATTCAGTTTAATTTATCAAATACTTATTGAGTTTCTACAATGTGTTGAGCACTGTACAGGGTAACATACTGCTCTCCCAAGAATCTCATATTATACTGGGGGTGAGAAAAGAATGATATAACACAATCTTTTATTACATGTCATTGGAAATAGATATTATAACAAAATAACTCCTAAAATATGATACTTATTTGAATTATGTAGACATCAATGATGTGTTTAAGTTGATTTTTCTTTTGTCCCATTTTTGTATGTAGCTGAGTCCTGATTCAAAGTGCATGAATTATGAAATTATAATGATTAAATTACAAAAGGAATTGTCTCAGGATTTCAACCTTATAAAATCAGTTATGCAGATGCGATAGCTAAATGTTCCACTCACACACAACTTTCTTTTAGGAATTCATCTTCTTAAAAATAACATGAGAGGCAGCCTCAAATGCAGAGAAATGAGGATGTTACGAGATCAACAGATTTGATAAAACTTGCAAAAGAATAATTAGAAATTATATTTGCTAAAATATAAAATTACCTTCACAAAGAAATGTCACTTGAATCTCAATTACTTGGTAGTATTTAGCTTATCAAGTGAATATAAATAATGTGTCTTACCAAGCAAAATGTTAGCCTCAGATGCTGACTGACCATACTGTTGCTCTATATATTTGAAGACATAAGTAATAGCACCAATATGTCTACTGGCTAGCAGTAATGACAAAAACTGTACTATAACATACAGGGGGTTGGTAAGGATGCTTTTCAAGGACTGGAAAAAACCTATAAAAATATAAAAATAAGATATTATAATACATCTTAAATATAGGTTAATATATTAATTTTATAAATGTGATAAAAGTTATAAAAGATTGAAAATTACCTAAACATGTAACATAAAAAGTCAGAGTACCCTACATTTCTAACTGTCAACCATTTTTTATATTTTCCTTCATTTTCCCATATGTACATTAATATCTACTCAGTTTATTTTACCCCAAAATGAAATCATGCATACATGCTGTTTTACAACTTGCTCAGTTCACTTCATATTTATTCTTAGCACTCTACCATACAACAGCATATTTCATTAATTCATTTATTCATTCATTAAACAAATATTTGGTTTTCAACTGGGTCCCAGGCAATATGCTAGATGCTCAAGAAATGAAGGTGAATAGATATACAATGTCTCTTATTTGTTAGCACTTAATATTGTTATGTTAATAATAAAATTATTAAGTAAAAATTTACCTTAAAGACAGCATAATTCAAAGTTCACAAAAATGAGAAAACTAAAGTTAAAAAAATTATAAAGTTCAATTTAGTACCAGGACTCAGATCTGACTCCGAGTAGAGAGCTTTTCTACTATAAAATACTGTATCAGTAAATCTGGTAGTATTATAAATCACTTTTCTTATGGTGCAAGGAGAGGAAGAGAATAATAATGTTGCATTTCAGGTGACATTATGACAATAATAGTACAGCAACTTGTGCCCACAAACAGGTGTGTAAGAAGTTGTAATTTCTGTTTGTGGTAAGAATTTTGTGATCTGGGTCTGTAATCAGAAGGTTAACCAACTGTAATAGAAGTTGAAAGTTGGAGGAATTTTTTAGAAAAAATAGTAGTGTCAGAGTCTAGCAAGACAGAACCAGATGTAGTTATTTAGAGAGGGATGATATGGACTTTGAAACACCTCTCTCTATAGATCTCTAAAAGTTTCCATCAGATATTGTCAGAACTAAGCTTCCTATCCAATGGCAACTAAGAAATAGTTTCATCTAGTTTCACTGAAATTAATAATTCCAAATTGATTATAAATGTGAAATACTTACCAGTAATATTTTCACTAACATTCTGCCCATGATTGGTCACATTAGCCATTTGAGTCCTTTCTTCATTTGTTTTGAGCAAATCCAAAGATCTTTCTTTCTGTGATTTATCCAGATTTTTGGGCAGGAAGAAGAACGGTATAGAAGACATAATAGATAATGTTCCAGCCACAAGGAAACCAAGCCACCAAGCACCAACCCAACGAGAGTCCTTAGGAGTTATTCTGATATTGCCTAGAATAAAGAATTAGAAGCAGCCAGTCAAAAAATCATTTTGGAATGCAATAAGTTCTGAGCAATAATGATTGTTGTCCTTCATAGATGAAAAAAGTAAACTATATTACATCAATTCAGAGATGCTATTTTTTTAAATTTTGCTCACACTTCATACACAAATAGTCAGCAAAGGGCTATTGAAAAAGTGAATCCAATATTTGGAAGAATGGTGTCCTGTACTTGAAAAACATTATTATGTTACCTTGTTCTGATTATACTTACTGAGATCTACATATCCAATATCCACGTACATTTTAGCAAACAGAGATCCCTGTATAAAGCCAATGATTGGACCAACCATTGATAGTGCATGCAAGGTACCTGAAAATATTATAAAACAATTTTATCAGATGTCAAGAATACATGGTTCTATTTCAATATGTTTTTGAAAGTAACATTATACATGTCTAAAAATATTTTTTTAGTAAGTAAAAGAATGAAGTTAGGAACACTATTATTTCAAGGATAGATGCAGGGAAAGTAGTCATAAAGTCTAGTATTTTCTGTACATTACCTAAATAAAAAGAAGAATGTCCTTCTTCAGCAAAATCATCAATGTAAGAAATCCCCAAGGGTGCTATGGGGGTTTCGCCAATTCCACGGAGCATATTACCCAGGAGTACATATATCCATATATATGACCCAGATTCCTTTTCACAACCTATGTAGACAAGATAGTGTTTTATTTTAAATATTAATTTTAGCATTCCTATTAGTAACTCAACTACTTTAATGCCTTAATTATTTCATTTAAGATTTTTTGCTTTTTTCTATTGTAAGAATGATTCATATTCATGTTATAATATTTGAAAATATAGAAAAGCAAAAAGTAAACAAGTAAAAATAAAATTATCTATAACCTCACCAAACACAGAGAGTTGTTCCTTGTGTTTGTTATATCCTCCACATTTTTAGTTCACATATAAATATGCATAATATTTATGTACATTATATACTTAAAAGTCCAGCTCATGTTATAATGTACTTTTTTATATTTAACACCATATTATGTCAATTTTCCCATGTTTGAAGATTTCTTTTATACCAGAATTTTAATGACTGTATGGTGGTATGCTGAATAAAAGTTTTGCAATTTATTTAATCAATCCCTTACTTTTTACTCATGAAATATTTTTCTTAAGATCTTATTTATCATTTGAGAGAAAGAGAGCAAGCATGATTGGGATGAGGGGCAGAGGGAGAAGCTGACTCCCTGCTGAGCAGGGACCCTGAGGAGGGGCTATATTCTAGGGACTCTAGGATCATGACTTGAGCTGAAGGCAGAAGCTTAACTGACTGAACCATCCAGGTACCCCTCATGAAACATTTCTAAGTTTCCATTTTTGTTAAACAGGAACACCATGGCTATAATTATAAATATATCCTTGTGTACATTCCTGATTATTTTCCTAAGTCAATAAAAGTAGAATTGCTGATTTAAGCATATTGCATATTTTTGTTCTTTACTATATTGAAAATTAACTTTCACAGAGTTAGAAACTTATACACTCCCAGCAATGCATAAGATGTCTTTCCCTCTATGTCATTCCTTTTTATTTTTGATAAAAATAGGTAGAAAATCTTTTTATATTTAATTTTTTTCTAACAGGTAGAAACATCTAAAGGTAAAAAAAATTATAATCATAATTTGTATCTCAATAGATAAAAAAATCTTTAATTGGTATAATAATTAGTGTTTTTCATAAAATTATATTTTTTACATATTTATACCACTTCCCTAATTTAAATGCATATATTATTCTTTGCCAATTTCCTACTGAAATATTCTTTTCTTATTACTTCTTAAAAGCTCTTTATATATGTTAACATTGTTTTTTCCTATATACATGAGATGCAAATGTTTTTCCTATTTTTAATCACTTTTGCTTATAAATATCATAATCATTTTTACAGATATAATTAAGTTGACCAGTTTTCAAATATTTATTAGTGACACTATCAATTCTTACCTTTTTCTGCTACCTCAGGTGATGTTCTATTGAGTAACAAATTTTGATCAAATGAACAAGTTGATAAGGTTGATGTTAAATTTTCTGATGGATAAATAAGAGTTTCTTTAGAATACCTGTAACTGTAAAATATCACCAGATTTAAAATTTTGCTTATCTACTGAATAGTTACCCTTTCCCAGACATACAGAGGAATTTTCTCACTTTAATTGCACGATTTTCTTCTCTAAATTATCAGAATCCTTTTTGTCAATTTCCCAGCCTGAATTTTAGGGGAAGTGATGGGTAAAAATGAAATGGGAATGCCCACTAAGACATATTATTCAATACTTCCCAGGAAAGGTGGATTATCATTCTAGGAGTGCTTATAATCTGTTCAAGATATGAAATACCTTGATTTCAGGTTTTGTTTAAAAAACAAAACAAAACAAAAAACAACCCTGCTAACTGTCTATCCATCCATTTGAATTATCTTCAAAAGTGGTCTCACTTCCTGATTAACTTTCTGTTAACACTTACTAAATTTTAGAATGGCATTTTACAAGTCAATCTACAAACATACCAATTCATCTACATTTTAAAAAAGATTTTATTTATGTATTTTTTTGAGAGAGAGAGGGCACATAAGAGAGCACAAGCGGGGGTGGGGAGAGAAGGGGAGGGGCAGAGGGAGAGGGAGAGGGAGAAGTGGACTCCCCACTGAGCAAGGAGCCTGACTGGGGAGGGGGTGCTTAATCCTAGGCCCCTGGGATCATAACCTGAGCCAAAGGCAGATGCTTAACAGACTGAGCCTCCCAGGCACCCCTCATCGACATTTTTTAAAATCAATAACCTGTTTGGTCTTCTTTCATAGATATTCATGCCCTCCTCCTTCTCACATACACTCAACTTTCTGAGTCTACAAAACTCAGTTTTAAAAAATTTTTGTTCAGTTTGATGAGGAAGAACTTAATAACAACAGAGATGGAGCTAGAATAGGGACAAATGCTGACCCACAGATGCTGAGGTGCCCTGTGACCCTCAAGAGCAACCTACTGCAGGCCAGGCATTATGCTCATCTCCAGAGAACTAGAAATAAAACACACAGCTTTTGTACTCAGGGTATTTTTACTCTATAAAATAAACATATATAATAAAACATGTGGTAAGTTTAATATAACAAGTCCTGAGTTGTCACAAAGGCAAAGGGTATGATTAGCTTTCCTTGGAGGTGGGAGAGGTGGTAGATTATAGAATTCATGATGAGGATGACATGTGAAATAAATGTTAGCAATGGATAAAAGCAAAAAAAAAAAAAAAGGATAGGAGTTAATTAGGTAGACAAAGGAGGAAAATTATTCAAGGTTATAGAAACACCATGCGCAAAAATATAACATATTACGACACTTTTGGAAAACCACAAACCTAGAGTGTGGTTCTCCACCCCAGAGAGCAGAGTTAGATGAAGCTAGAAAGACAGTGAAAACATATGTAAATGAGTTTAGATATTAATCCATAGGCAAGAGGCATTCAATATTTTCAACTGTGACCAACAGTAAGAAATACACTTTTCATCACAACCACAACATATGCACACATATACACACACACTCACAAATATATGTACAATCAAAATAAGTTTTGCAGAACAATGTTTGTTCTCACATTGTATATTCTTCTATTTTATTCTATCCTCTACTCTCAAAAATTGTTGATTTTGATAATCTGAATTGATTTATTGGTCCACTCGTGGTTCAGAATCTGACACTTGGAAAACACTGCTATAGGAAATTGGGAGTTTTAAGCAGGAGTAAAATAATTAGATTTGTGTTTTAAAATGAATATTTTAGTATAGAATATGAGTTAGAATGGAGTTGAGACTAAAGGCAAAAAAGTCAAGGCCAGAGATGTGGGAAGCTTCAACAAGTTAGGGACAATAGGGATGAAAGAAGGGAACAACTTTGACAGATAGGAGGTAGAATAAGCAATATTTGGTGACCACTTGTCATGTGTATTGAAATAATGAAAGAATCTAGAATGAGTCCCCTTGACTTTGGTTTCAGTTCCTTGTGGCTAAAAGAGTCATTATTGGAAGAGTGAATGTGAAAAATCTGAGCCAGTTTTGGCACAGTGATGAATTTGATTTTGAATATATAGATGGGAAATTCTTATCAGATGTTAGGCAGGAGATACCCTTGAGGTAATTGATTATATAGACCTGAGTACAAGAAAAAGTCAATATGTGTGATTGCTACATTTAATGCACGTACTTCATACAAATAATCTAGAATGAAAAATGAAGAAGATTGAAGAGAGAGCTTAGGCGATACTGGCATTATGGTATCAGCAGCAGAATAAAACAGTGGTCATGACAAAGCCACAAATATAGGAAATAAATCAAGAAACATAATACAATGAAAATAAAAAGAAGCAGTACCAGGAAGAAGAAAGTACTTATGAGGGTCAAATAATGGGGGGTGGGGAGGGAATTACTATGGTAACCAAAAGACATGACTGTTGGCTTTGGCAATGAGTAAGTAATTAATATTTTTAGCAGAAACTGTTCATTGTCTCTCAGTATCCATTCTTCTCTCCTTCCATTGTAATAGAAGTTTGTATTTTTAGCTAGGAGCATGGCAATCCGGAATAAAGTCTAGTTATTCCATTGTCTTGATATTTGAATGTGAGATGTAACAAAGTTCTGGTCAATGTGAAGTTAGAAGTACTTCTGAAATACTGAAAATACTTCTTAAGCACCAGCCAGCATGCACTGTTTCTTCTTGTCTTCTTCCCTTCTTTTATCTTGTTGCGTGAAACAACATTGTCACAATTTGGAACATGAGGTTGAGGGCATGCAAGGCAGAGCAATACAATAAGAAGAAGCAGGAACCTATCATGCCTGGTCTGGCTACATTACTTTTTTTTATGTAGAAAATAAGCTTCTATCTTATTTAAGCCATCACCATTTTAGGTTTTCTGTCATTAGTATCTGACTCTAATCATAAATATACCATGACCTTAACAACAATACTCTCAACAGAAATGATAGTGGGTTAGGTGATGAACTTTTATTGACTATAAATAAAATCTTACAGACAAAGACATGAAGTATATGTTATACCAAAAAGTCACAAAATGCATTTATTTCCTAGGAAACTGTATATCTTCCTTTGTGCTATTCATATTTCAAAATCAACAAAAGCTATGGCTGATAAAGCAATAAGTTAGTTATAACATAGAAAATATACTTCATTTCTACACATGTTTAGTGGGTATTCTTCTCAGAAGATGATTGCTTAATTTACAAGTAAATGATAATTAATGACATAGAGCTGTTTAACACTTACTATCCCATAAAGAAATGTGGTAAAGCAGTCAAAATACTTCCAGTTCCCATAATGAAGCAACCAATTCCAATTATCTTTGGTCTGTGTAGTTTGGATCCAAAGTAACTCACAAATACAATCACAAGCAAATTTCCTAAAAAGAGAATTAAATTATTTTGATATGATTCACTATCACAAACAATGCCAGTACAATTTTGTGTCCAAAAGAATGGAAAGCCCCAGAATGAATACTAATAGAGCACGAGACATGTGCTTTTCCCCAAAGATCATGTAATTTAATTCAGAAGATGAAAGCACTTACATTAAACTACTCACTGTAAATTTATATGATGTTAAGAAGAAGAAGAATGAAATTTAGATAGGAAATAAAGCACCTGAATAACTTGGTCTTATTAATGAAGCAAAATTTTATTAAAGAATTGGGAGTTGACTGAATTGTTTTTGACTGAAAAAAAAAATCAGAAAATCTTCCTGACCTGAGAGAAAGGTGTTCATTCAAACATTTATTAATTCACTCCTACCATTCTTTAAATTCCTAGTAAGTACCTGCCATAGTGCTAGGAGCTAGAAATATAAAGAAGAGAATAAACCATAGTATTTGTCCTCCAGAAACTTATATACCAGTGATAAAAATAAGTAGATGAACAGAGGTGCTACTGGACAACAGAAGGAAAAGGCAGGGGTTACAATAAAGTTTTTTGGAGGAGAGGCCACTTGAGATGTAATGTAGACATAAGTTATTTAGATTAAAAAGGAAAAGAAGAGCATTCCAAGTCAAGAAGTGATGACCAACCTGACTCATCTGGAGCTACATGTATAATAACAAATAGACAACAACCAAGAATTACTGAACATTTGATGGAGGGAAAAAAGCATGTAATAACAGCACCAAAATGAACTGGCAGATAAAGTAGCCCATGGAGAGACCATTAAATAAAAAGAGGAGAACCTGAAAAGAAGCTAGTTAGTCTCTCTAGAGGTAAAAGGGTAGGTTGCATCTATAAAATAAGAACTGGCAGACAAGAAATAAGAGAGCAATAAAGAATTTTTGTAAATTAAAAATACTATTAAATCATGTACATTTTGGAACTGGATAAGATGGAAGATGGTATCAGAGAAGACTGATGGAACGAACATAAGCAAAAAGGTAGGATTTTAGACAGAAAAAGTTAAAGGAACAAAATTGTGAGGAAATTTAATATTCATCTTATATATGTTTCAGAAGAAAACACACAAGAAAATAGAGGGGGAAAAACAAATTTAATAATAGAAAAAAAAGATTCCGTTAGTTAAAGAAAGACCTAAGCCTTCAGATACAAACTTCTATATTTCTCCAGCATTAAGTAATGTAAAAGAAACAGATCTGATATATGTTGGTATAATTTCTGAAATTCAGGGATAAAGAGGAGGTGCATGACAATTACATTGATAATGATTTCTTATATGTAACACTGAATATTATAAACCAGGCTAATGTTTTAAATGTTCTGAGGAAAAAAGATTTTAAAATTTTAATTCTATAATCAGACAAGTTATTACTTGAATATAATGGTAAAGTAAATACATTTTCCAACAAGCAAGGGCTTGGAAAATATGTTTTTTCAATTCTTCCCATGCAAAAAATAACTACTTGATACACTTCACAAAAACTAAAGATGAGATCTTAAGTTATAAGATTCAGTTAACAGTGGTAAGCAAAGAAACTAGTAAAACCTAAAGCCATGCCTACATAATTGCTGTTAAATAGCACAAAGTTTAAC
This sequence comes from Mellivora capensis, assembly GCA_004024625.1. Taxonomy (NCBI): domain Eukaryota; kingdom Metazoa; phylum Chordata; class Mammalia; order Carnivora; family Mustelidae; genus Mellivora; species Mellivora capensis. The sequence goes on from PISX010010211.1 coordinate 55,131, forward strand.
AAAAATATTAAGAATCTGTTCCTCAATAAAAAGAGACACATATGGAATTAGAATTTAAAGCTAATTAATAGTTCAAAACTAAAACTTTGGGTGATTTCATTAAATCTCAGAGGTGGAAGAGTAGAGGATATGCAGGGAATAATAACCTCTTAGTCATAAAAAGACAGAATTCATTATAAAAAAATAAATGGGTCTTCCTTTATACAATTATTTTTTAAAGTATTCAATAGCTAATCTGTCTTAAAATAAGTTAAATGAACAACAAACTTATTTGTAATTAATATACAGACATAATTTTGAGTTCCTTCAAATCACTGAAGAGTCTAAAAAGGGCTTAAGATGGCAGCTGCCATGAGGAAGGGGGCTGAGAAGATGTCAATGTTATTTTTTTTTTATTTCATTTCTTTTCAGCGTAACAGAATTCATAGTTTTACACCACACCCAGTGCTCCATGCAATGCGTGCCCTCCATAATACCCACCACCTGGCTCCCCCAACCTCCCACCTCCCGCCCCTTCAAAACCCTCAGGTTGTTTGTCAGAGTCCATAGTCTCTCATGGTTCATCTCCCCCCCAATTTCCCTCAACTCCCTTATGCTGAGTGAAATAAGTCAAGCAGAGAGAGTCAATGTCATATGGTTTCACTTATTTGCGGAGCATAACAAATAACACAGAGGACATGGGGAGATGGAGAGGAGAAGGGAGTCAATGTTATTTTTGAAGATCAACAAAAGAAAAACAAATTTGCACTGAATACAAGCAGAGCTGAAGGAAGAAAGAAGTGAAAAAGAAACAACTCTAAAATTTAGAAGATGCTTGTGAGGATGTCATGCTTGCAGATAATGACTGCTTAATGATACCTGACAAAATTGATGATGTTTTTCATCAGTCATTCTCAAGAAGAAACATAGGAAATGTTAAAAGAAACAAAGAAAAATTTGTAAGAAGAAATTGATGTCAGAGAATTCAGAGTGAAATTAATTCAGGGGGTGTTAGCAGACTCAGTTATATGCAAAGTTTGGGAGCAACATAAACCTTGAAGCTGATGAAAGTTAAACATTTTATAATACTTTTAAAATTTTGTTTAATAAACTTTAATATTATTTAAAAATTTTAAAAAATCTATGCAGGGGAGATGGCAAGGTAATGAGCTAACATTTCATAAAATAAGAGAAAAATAATATCCAATAATTACATAAAACCTCACTGTTATTAGAGAAATCCAGATTAAAGACAACAAAGCAATATATTCAATGTTCTAAAATACAAAACATTTTTCATCCCAAATTTTATACCCAGTTAAACAATACAAACCTAACAGAGGTTGCTTCAAAGCTGTTCCTCTTTTCTCAAATCATCAGAATCATAATCCTCTCTCCAACTTTTTTTTTGGGGGTACTAGGACATCTTGAGAGAGGGAAGGTACAGCCCTGCAAAGCATTAGTTTGCAAGCAATGCGTTGATATAGATCAAGGTTTCTCAACCTCTGCATTATTGACATTCTGGGCCAGGGTGTTATCCTATGCACTGTAGGATGTTTAGGGGCACCCCCAGCCTCCACTATTAGATGCCTATAACAATTTCTCTCCCTTCAGTTATGACCATCAAAAATAACATCAGATTTCATCAAATTGTCCCTGGGGGGCAAATTTACTCCTGATTGAAAATCAGTGCTGTAGAGCTGTATGAACAGTTTTTACCTCTGTAGATCTTGTTGCTAATAATAAAAATAGAAATAAAAATTACCTATTTCAAAGCTTCCATCAATTAAGCCAGCAACTGAAGATGATAGGTCAAATCTCCTTTCTATTTGAGTGATGGAACTTTTCATAACGATTCCACCTAGTGCCTTACACATAAAGCTGAATGACAGGGCCACTAAAAACATCTAAGAAAAAGCAGAAAGAAAAGAGAAAATGATTAATAAAAAAAGACTATAACGCTTATATATGCATCAAATTAAAAATAACTTATCTTCTTAAGAAGATTATTTTTATCATTAAAATCATGCTCAACTTTCCTCTATACCAATTGGTACTTCCTAGTCCTTTTAAGGTTATCATCACTATATGGATAAAGCATCATTTTCGAACTTGGTTACAACATGATATAATTAAAGCAGGGCAGTCAAGGCTGTTATTTTTCATTTTACATTACTAATTGATTTTTGAGAAGCTAAATAATGACCTGAGATGGTGGTGATGATAAGCTATTCTTTATCCCCTCCCATGATCGTATAGGTTGTGCAGGGAGTAGCTAGACATTCTCAAAGATGGCATTTCCAGGAAGTCTGCTGGAAAATGGAACTTTTAAAAAAATTTATAAAACCTCACTATGGGGCACCTGGGTGGCTCAGTTGGTTGAGCGACTGCCTTCAGCTCAGATCATGATCCTAGAGTCCCAGGATCGAGTCCTGCACTGGGCTTCCTGCTTAGCAGCAGGTCTGCTTCTCCCTCTGACTTTCCCTGCCTCATGCTCACTTGCTCCCACTCCTTCTCTCTCTCAAATAAATAAATAAAATCTTTAAAAAATAAAAACAGAACAAAACAAAACAGAACAAAACCTCACTATTACTGGAGATGTCCAAATAAAAATGAAAACAACAAAGCAGTATATTCAACATTTTTAAAAAAAAAACTTTAGTGGTTATAGATATTTTATTTTCAAACTCATTTTAACAAAATGTGTTGATTCATCTTTTTTAAAGCCCACATTTATACCCATAAGTAAATTCCTTTTACATCTAACATTAAAATATTATTCTGCTATGGACTGTATGTTTGTGTCCCCACCAAATTCATATGTTGAAACCCTAATCCCTAATGTGATGATATTTGGAAATAGTTCCTTTGGGAATTAGGTCATAAAGGTAGAGCCCTCATGATAGGATTATTGTCCTTAGAAAGGCTTATTTCCCTCTCCCTGCTTTGTGAGGACACAAGAAGATAGCCATCTGAAAATGAGGAAGAACGCTCTCACTAGAACTCAACTATGCTGGTGCCCAGATCTCAAGACTTCCAGCCCCCAGTACCACAAGAAATAAATTTCTGTTTAAGCAACCAAGTATGTGGTATTTTCTTATAGCATCCCAAACTGACCTTTCTCATTACCTCCTGTACCACCGGTGGTAGCCACCATCATGTCTAACCTGGATCATCATATTAGGCTCTTATTAGATCTTTCTCCTTCTCCTCTCATCCCTCCTACAGTCTCTTCTAACACAGTAACTACAAAAATTATTTCAAAATAAAAATTGGATTGTGCCTCTGCTCCCTGTTTTCCCATCTCACTCTTAGTAATATCTAGTCTTTCCAATAGCCTACAATGTTCTAAATGATCTGTCCCCCCCTGATTATCCCTTCCCTAAAAATATTCCATTTTACCTTTCTGATCTCATTTTCTGTTACTCTATTCTTGCTCATTGCTCTCCATCCACAAGAGCCTTCTTGTTTTACCTTGAGCATTCCAGGCTTATTATTTTGCCACAGGTTCTTTGTTCTTGCTTTTCTTCTTACAGGGAAAGCTCTTCCCCATAGTTATTCCCCTATCACTCACTCCTTCACATCCTTGAGGATTTTCCTCAATGTAACTTTCAGAGTGAGGCTTTCCTTATCCATCCTATTTAAAATTATACCACATTCCCCTCACAGTATTTTATGTAAGTTTGTAATATGCATTGCCCTCACTATAACTTTCATCAGTGAAGGATTTATTTTTTGGTCTGTTTTGTTCACTGCTATATTCCCAGGGCTTAGAATTTTTTTTTAAAGATTTTATTTATTTATTTATTTGACAGACAGAGATCACAAATAGGCAGAGAGGCGGGCAGAGAGTGAAGAGGAAGCAGGCTCCCCGATGAGCAGAGAGCAGAGAGCTCGATCCCAGGACGCTGGGATCATGACCTGAGCTGAAGGCAGAGGCTTTAACCCACTGACCCACCCAGGCGCCCCTACCCCCAGGGCTTAGAACAGTGTCTGCTACAAAGATGCTAAAAAGCATGTTAAACTGTTGTCTAACTAGAACTTACTATGTGTCTTACATGAGGTGCTTGGAGAAGGAGATAAAAGGTCCAATACAGCCCTTCCATGGCTGGAAAAATGTGCGTACTTTCCTTCTTGTATATGGAACATGCAATGAAGTTAAAAGAGCTTGAGAAAAGTTATAAATATTACAACTTATTAGAAATAACTAAGAATTCTTATATAAAATATAGGAAGTCATCTAAGAGTGAAACACCAAAGATGGAAGGGTATCAAAGTCAGTTTTGCTAAGTTGGTAAAGGGAACAACAAGGCTCACAGGACAAAAATAATAAATTTGTCCAGAGAGATTAGAAAAAATTATCAATATTTTCTTCATGGAAAGCCAATTTTGACATATTATAATATCATTTATTATGTTTATAGAACAGAAAGGAAAATTTTCCAGTTTTAATCGTTTCAAAGGAATCATGTTATTGACACCAGAAATTAAGAAATGGAGATGGGAGTGATGTCCACAAGATGACAAAATAGGAACCCTCAATCTTCCTTACCCCATGGGTATATAAGCTTAACAACAACAGACTGAATATCTCTGTGAGAAATCCACAAATCATTTGAAATAATTCTGCTTCCTACACAGTGTGAAGCCAACTGCACAAGTTCAGTAGGAAAATCTGTGACACTCTCAACTTTCTTGCCAGAGCCTTCCTCCAACCAAGCATCACTGATGTGACTGGGACAAAACCCCCAACTCCCATATTCTGTCTGGGGAGAGAAAGGAATAGAACTTATATCCAATGTTCTGGCTCGTAAGGAGGCAGCACGAGGGACCAGTCTGTATTCAAGTACTGACAAAAGTGTATGGCCAGATTTGAGAAGCTCAAAATAGACAATGAACAATGAACCAGAATCTGTAGTACCAAGGACAGACACTAGGTGGAGCACCAGTATTGTAATTTACTAAATCAGGGAGGGTGCAGTATCTTAGGCACTGGGCAGAAGTCCTAAGTAGACACCAGCAAACTTCTCTAATAGCCCGAGGAGAACAAACACCCAGAAAAAACTTGAGAGGTCTAGACAATCTCTAGCCTGGCTACATAGTTAAACTCATCCTGTAAAAAACCACATAGTCTGAGAGAAATGGCTGATCCTTCAAATGCCAAATTTCCAACAACAAAACTAGTAAGACGTATAAAGAAACAGAAAACCACAACACATTCAAAGGAAGAAATTAAACCTCCAAAACTGACCCTAAGGAAATGGAGATACATGAATTGCCAGAAAAAGAATTCAAAATTATCATAAGAATATTCAATGAATTAAAACACAGAATAGACATACCTCTAAATGAAATCAGAAAAACAATACATAAACAAAGTGAGATTATTAGTGATGCAACAGAAACTTGGAAGAAGAATCAAACAGAAATTCTGGAACTGAAGAAAACATTACCTGAATTGAAAACTTCACCAGAGGAGCTCAAAATTAAACTTGACCAGACAGAAAAAGAATCAACAAACTCAAAGATGATCCAAGAGCGGGGGGAAATGAATGAATAAAAATGAAGAATGTAAGGACCTATGTAACACCACCATCAAGCAAAACAGTATTTGCATTATGAGAATACCAGAAGAAGAAAGAGAAAGGGGCAGAAAAATTGTTTAAAGACTATAGCTCCAAATTTCCCAAATCTAAGTAAAGAAATGTATGTGCACATTTGATAAATTCAAAGAAGCAAGTCTAGGATAAATGTAATGAGACTGACACCAAATACATCATAATTAAATCGTCAGAAGTCACAGACAAAATGAAAATCTTAAAAGCAGTAGGAGAAAAATGATTCATCATATACAAGGGAATTCCCATTAAATTATCATCAGATTTTTCAGCAAAAAACCTTGCAAACTAGGGGTTCCTGGGTGACTCAGTGGGTTAAAGCCTCTGCCTTCGGCTCAGGTCACGATCCCAGGGTCCTGGGATCAAGCCCCAGTCATCGGGCTCTCTGCTCAGCAGGGAGCCTGCTTCCCCCTCTCTCTCTGCCTACCTCTCTGCCTACTTGTGATCTCTCTCTGTCAAATAAATAAATAAAATCTTAAAAAAAAACCCTTGCAAACTAGAAAGGAATAGAATAAAATATTCAAAGTACTAAAAGAAAAAGACTGCCAAAAAAGAATATTATATCTGTCAAAACTGTCCTTTTTTTAAATATTTTTTTCATTTATTTGACAGAGAGCGATCACAAGTAGGCAGAGAGGCAGGCAGAGAGAGATAGGGAAACAGGCTCTCTGCCCAGCAGAGAACCCAATGTGGGGCTCAATCCCAGGATCCTGAGATCGTGACCTGAGCCGAAGGCACAGGATTAACCCACTGAGCCACCCAGGCACCCCAAAACTGTCCTTTAAGAATAAGAAATCAAGATTTTCTCAGATAAGTCAAAGCTGAGGGAATTCATAACCACTGGATCTGCCTTACAAGAAACACTGAAGTTTCTACAAGTTGAAGTGAAAGGATGATGAAGAGCAACACAAAACCATACCAAATATAAAATACCCTAGTAAAGGAAATATAAAATACAATACAATAATACAATTTATTGTCTATAGAGTATACATAAAGGGAAATGAAAGGAAATGAAAAAAAAATACATCACTACAAAAAATATAAACATGAAGAGAAACATCAAGAGAGGAAAAGAGAACAAAAAATTTTAAGACAGAAAGAAAACAAATGAAAAAATGATAATTGTTCTTTGATATTCATAATTACTTTAAATGTAACTTGATTAAGTACATTATTTAAAAGACATGGATTTCCTGAGTTGATTAAGAAAAAAAAGATTCAACCACATGCTGTGTACAAGAGATTCACTTTAGATCTAGGACACTTGTGATCTCTGCCTGTCAAATAAATAAAATCTTTAAAAATAAAAAGAATAAGAGATCCAATACCTCCACATTTAATAGTGAATAGAACAACCAGATAGGAAATCAATAGGGAAACAGAAGATTTGAATAACACGGTAAGCCAATTAAACCCATTTGGACCCAGACATTTGTAGAATACTCCAGCTATCAGCAGAATATACATTGTTCTCAAGTATACATGAAACCTTTTCCAAAACAGACCATATGTTATGTCACAAAACAGTCCTAACAAATTGAATAAAACTGAAATCATACAATGTATTCATTCTCATTGACCACTGAAAAATCCACAAATATGTGGAAATTAAGCAATACAACTAATAAGTCAAAGAAGAAATCACAAGAGAATTTAGAAACTATCTAGAGACAAATTAAAATGAAAACACAACATACCAAAACATATGCGTCTTGTAAAAGCACTATTAAAAATGTATAGTGAGGGACGCCTGGGTGGCTCAGGTGGTTGGACGACTGCCTTCGGCTCAGGTCATGATCCCGGAGACCCGGGATCGAGTCCCGCATCAGGCTCCCAGCTCCACGGGGAGTCTGCTTCTCCCTCTGACCTTCTCCTCGCTCATGCTCTCTCACTGCCTCTCTCTCAAATAAATAAAATCTTTAAAAAAAATGTATAGTGATAGATGATAACATTGAAAAAATAGATCTCAAATCAACAACCTATCTTTATACCTCAAGGGTCTAGAAAAAGAAGAAAAAACTCAACCCAAAGTTATCAGAATTAAGTAAATAATAAGGATTTTAGAGTAGAGATCAATGAAAAAAGGATAGAAAAACAATAGAAAAAATCAATGAAACTAAGAAAGATTTGAAGAAATCAACAAAATTGATAAACACTTAGATTAACTGAGAAAAAGGAGACACAAATAGCTAAAGTTAGAAATGAAAGAGGAGACATTACAAGTAATGTCACAGAAATAAAATAAGTTAATACACTACTATGAACAATTATATGCCAAAAAATTGGATAACCTAGAAGAAATGGATAAATAATTAGAAATGAAACAACCTACCAGGATTGAGTAATGAAGAAATTAAAACTCTGAACAGACCTGTATCTAGTGAGGAGATTGAAGCTGTAGTTAGAAACTTCCCAACAAAGAAAGCCCACGACAGGATGGCTACACTGGAGAATTCTACCAAACATTTAAATAATTAATGCTAACCCTTCTCAAACACTTCTAAAGAATTTAAGAGGAGGGGATACTCCCAAATTCATTAAATGAGGCCACATGACCTAATATCAAAGCCACACAAAGATATCACAAGGAACTACAGACTAGAATCCCTGATTACTATTGTTGTAAACATTCTCAACAAAATACTAGCGAACAGTAATTAACAGTGCATAAAAAGGATCACACATCATAACCAAGTGGAATTTATAACTGCAATGCAAGTCAGATTGTTGAAAATCTAACTTATGAAAATCAATCAATGTAATACATTACATTAACAAAATGGAGAATAAAACCACATAATTATCTCAACAGATGCAGAAAAAAACATTTCACAAAATTCAACAGTCTTATGTTAGAAGCACTCAGCAAACTAGGAATAGAAGAAAACTATCTCGGGGCACCTGGGTGGTTCAGTGGGTTAAGCCTCTGCCTTCAGCTCAGGTCATGATCTCAGGGTTCTGGGATTGAGCCGCACCATCAGGCTCTCTGCTTGGCAGGGAGCCTGCTTCCCCCTCTCTCTCTGCCTGCCTCTCTGCCTACTTGTGATCTTTCTTTCTGTCAAATAAATAAATAAAATCTTAAAAAAAAAAAGAAGGAAACTATCTCAACATGATAAAGGCCATATGTAAAAAGCCTATATCTAACATTATACTCAATGGGGAAATATTGAAAACTTTTCCTCTGAGTTCAGGAACAAGGTAAGCATGCCCACTGTAGCCACTACTACTCAACACAGTACTGGAAGTTCCAGCCAGAGTAATTCGACAAGAAAAAAAAATTAAAAGCATACAAACTGGAAAAGAAGCAAAATTCTATTTTTACTATATTATTTATCTATACTTTATGTTATTATTATTATTTGTTTATGGATGACATGATCTTGTTCATAGAAATCTGTAAGGATTCCACATATGAAAAGCTATTAGAACTACTAAACAAGTACAGCAAAGATACAGGATAAAAAAATTAACACTCAAAAATCATTCGTTTCTTTACATTGAAAATAAGCAATCTGAAAAGGAAATTTAAAAAAGAATCCTGTTTACTATAGCATTGAAGGAATAAAATATTTAAGAATAAGGAGGTGAAAGACTTGTATCTTAAATACTATAAAACATTGTTAAAAAATCAAAGAAGATCAAATAAATGGAAAGACAACTGTGTTAGTAGGTTATAAGATCAAATATTATTAAAATGTCCATGCTATGCAAAGTTAAAATGTTCACATTACTAAGTGGGGGTATGTTGATGATCAGGGGAGGCCTGTTAAACAAGGAAAGATGCATGTTTTCACTTACTGAATGAGTGGGATATCCAACCAACCTCCTGTCAGTTTTCCCTGGGACCTCTCTTCCTCCTGTTATCAGTGTCTTTGCCTTTGATATACACTTGGAGCCACTTCTGTGCTTTACACTTTTCTTCTCTTGTACCTGTCTTGGGTTAGAATCTCTTTCTAGTTCTTTTTACTATTTACCTTTCAGAAAATCCTCATGGTTTCTGATTTACAGAATATATCCCTTCTTGTTTTCTAACAGAGTTATAAGTTGCTTTTAATACCCTTTAGATTATTTATTAAAATTGGAGGGACGAAGATGTGGCTTCTGCCTTATGCTCAGTCTGCTATGAAGAATTGGGAGGCTTTGAGTTTTGACTCTCTTCTAATGAATAAATAGAGAAAATGTTATCAGGCTCTCCATCAAACTCGGATGCCTGACATGTAATGAGGAAAGACTCAATAAATGTTTTTGGATTGTTGGATAAATTATTATTCCCCCAATTCAGATTGTAAATCTGGTACAGAGTCAACATGTAGTTAAACCTCTCATTTTTTAGTTTTCTCAGTTTTCAGATGGAGATAATTTTAGTAAAGTTGTTAGGTGGATTAATTTAAGTAATATATATAAAATTCTTGGCATAGTGCTAGCCATACAGTAGGCACAGATAAATGTATTTTTATTACCATTATGAGATACCAATCATCCAGTTTTTAACTTTAGGTTCATTCAGAGCAAAACTGGACTTATGATCATTTAGCTAAACACAATTTTATGCCATATACTATTATGGGCATTTTAGAATCAGTAATGAGCATATTGACAATATGATTTATTGATTATTGAAGAAATAGAAAAGTGAACTCATCTAAATGCTGCCCACCAAAGCACTCATTTGTGAAATCAAAGAGGAGAAAATTTCAGAAAGTAACAGAACATCACATTAAATCAGATATAAATATAATCAAATATAAACCCTGACCTGTATGAGAGGAAATTTCTGAAAGTTCAGAGAAAGTTTTTTCACAGCTCATATCTGCAATCTTAAAAGGCAAATTAGCTTAAGATAAGAGATTCAAAAAAGTGGAACTCTCATGGCATAATTCTAAACTTCTTTAAAGAAAGGAAAAAGTTCACTGAATTCAGCCTCCGAAACCAATAGTACACTATATGCTAATTAATTGAATTTAAATAAATTAAAATAAAAAATAAATTAAAATTTAAAAAGGAAAAAGGTAATAGATGTAAACATATAGCCACCAAGGAATCTCTCCAATGAACTGGGTTTTTAGAAGGATATGAAATGAGTTAATATAGATAGATTTATAAATGTGCTTTCTTTTAATCTAACTACAACCCTGTAAGATGAGCATTTTTAACCCTATTCCTAATGTAGGACTGAAGTGCAGAGAAAGAATGACATGATGATTTTTCTCAGAACTTAAAAAAAAATCAAAAGGAATAAGAATGCCAAAATCTTTAGTGAAAAACATTAAAAGGAGATGCCATGAGGGAAAGAATTTAAGGCTGAAAGATTTCAAAACAGAGATACAAATGTTCACAATTATCAAACAGATATTAAAGTATCACAGGTAGAAGGAGGTTACTGGCATTCAGCTAAGAGATAAAGTCTATATTTACCTGCAATCATGGCAAGTTAGTTCATTATATTTTTTGGCAAGAGTTCTGGGATTGAAATCAGGAGACAGTTCCAAGTTTCTATTTTGCCAGAGGTACAGCCATGATTAACTAGGTTAACTCATTTGAACCTCAATTCATTTACTCAGCAAACATTTATTGAGCAATTCCAATCTAGCAATTACTCTGCTACATCTTGGAGTTGAGACAGGTGCAGAGTAAGAAGGGCAGTAAAGCTAGACATAATAAATGCCCTTAAAGTATTAATAACTTCCTGGGGCTAAAGCAATAAATAATGCCAGCATAATAATGTAATGAATACTATAAATTTATAAAGTCATGAATACATAGGAAAGATGATTAATTCTGTATATCCTGGTTAAAGTTTCTATAGGTGTGTTGACATCTGAATTATGTCTTTAAGAGATAATAGAAACCTAGAAATTGAAGAAGAAATAAATATTTAAAACAAAATAGGAAATACAAGAAAAGCCCAAGTAGGGAAAGGACAGAGATAATTTGAAAAACAGAAAGATTATCTGTGTAGGTGGAACAGAAGGATAGAAATATGCCAAACATTGGGAGATGCAATTGCATTTTTAAATGTAGCATAAGGAAATTAAATTTTAGAGGGTTGATTCCAGTATCCATGTAAAAGATGGACTTAGTAACAAAGAAATTTGTTAGAAAGCTGATTTCAGGGGCACCTGGGTGGCTCAGATGGTTAAGCCTCTGTTCCGGTCATGATGCCAGGGTCCGGGGATCAAACTAACAGATCAGACTCCCTGCTCAGTGAGGAGCCTGCTTCTCCCTCTCCCTCTGCTGCTCCGCCTGCTTGTGTACTCTCTCTCTCTCCTTCTGACAAATAAACAAATAAAATCTTGAAAGAAAGAGAGAAAGTAAGCGAGAGAGAGAGAGAGAGAGAGGAGAAAGAAAGAAAAAAGAAAAAAGAAAGGAAATTTGAAAAGAAGGAAAGAAAACAAAGAAGAAAGCAAGCTGATCTCAGAAAAAAAAAAAAAAGAAAGCCTAATAGCTGGAAAGAAGGAAACAAAAGATCACAGACACACTTTGGAGAAGTTTAAGAAGAAAATCAATAAGATGTGGGAATAAGGGGAAATGAGTTTTCTGATTTTATTTTCTAATTTCTAGTTGGATAAGCGTATGTACTAACATTGTTATTTGAGATGAGAAGAAGAAAAGTCTTGGGGTTAAAAACAATGAAATCACCTTTTCAAAAGTCAAGTGTGAGATTTCTAAAAATAAAGATGCATCAAGTAGACACAGCTGGCAGGTTTGGTGCTCAAGAGAGAGTATTGTCTGGAGGCAATAGGGAATGGCTTTATAGTTAATCAATTTTCAAGTTCATTCTATTAAAAAAATCTCCTGCCCCACTGCACCTTCACTTTCCATAACTCTCTTTCCTGTCCTTTCCAGTAAGTTGTTCACATTTGCATGAATCAAACCCTATTTTTTGCATCACTCCTCTCAAGTATCCTGAGCAGGCTTATGTTAATCTCGCTTTTCTTTCTTTCTTTTTTTTTTTTCAGGGTTTTGTTTCAGACTCTCTTCTCTTTTTACTCTACATACCCCTTCTGGGAAAGCTCACCAACTGTCATTGTAGCCAGGGTGATCTTGAAATATGTAGAATAATTTCCACCTCCAAAAGAGCTCAGTAAGTTCCCATGAAACAGATCCTCCAGCAAATAACAATTATAAAGTCTAAGGGGAAACCCAAAACCACCTGGAGGAAGACATGGGAACACAGCAAACAAGAGCAGTCAGACTCTGGTTGGGAGTTGACACTTAGAAGAAAAGGTGTAAAATTAGTTTCTCATTCTTATGGCTTTGAGGTGAGGTCACAGTACCTTCAAAGCTAAAACTCTAGGGCAACTGGGTGGCTTGTCCATTGAGTGAACTACTCTTCCACTCAGGTCATGAACTCAGGGTCTTGAGATCAAACCTATTTAGGGTCCTCCATCTCCTTCTCCCTCTGCTCCTGCTCCCTGCACTTGTGCACATGCATTTTCTCTCCCGGGGGCATGGGGGGGGGGGGCAAAAACAAAATCCCTGTAGTCCTTTTAGACCAAAAAATGAAAAATAAGAGTTTAGGTTAACCACAGCCACCTAAAAGTTGCAGGGGGAGACTCTTATAAAGGAGACGTCCAGAGAAAGGTGGCAGGAGGGCTGGGAGGTGCAGCTGGGATGGTAAGAAGTAAGGCAAAAGTCAGGCAAAATTGGAAAATAGTGTGAGTATACATTAATTAAATGTTTGCTGGAATTTAATGTGAGTATACACTAATTAAATGTTTGCTGGAATTTAAATTAAGAATGAAAATGGAAACAGTTGTGTTTCCATTTTTATTCTTAGAGCTCTTATTTTTTTTAAAAAAACTTATTTTTCATGTTAATATAATGACATGGGGCACTGTTTTAGCTTATTTTACTGAAATGCAAAATTTTCATAGTTGATACTACAAATTATTATTTGATCTTTTTTATTTTTTGCTTTCAGTTATCTCTTGAATACTATATCTAAGGTTTTTTCCTGCCTTTTAGAAACAAGGTATAGAGTTTTTAAATTAATCTTAATTCACTAATATTTGTAATGTAAATTTATTATGCTATTTGCTTTACTGAAGTAAACTGTTTTTTTCTCATCTCCAGATAGTACTGTTGCTCAGAAGAATTTCTAGTTAGAATGCTTTGTGAATGGATGTGGTAGAAACAGGAAGAAAACTGTGGATGTGGTAGAAACAGGAAGAAAACTGGAATTAGAAGTGGAGCCTGAAGATTTGACTCTATTGCGGCAATCTCCCGATAAAACTTTCATGGAAGAGGAGTTGCTTCTTATGGACAAACAAAGAAAGTGGTTTCTTGAGATGGAAACTACTCCTGGTAAATATGCTATGAAGACTGTAAAAATGACAAGAAAGCATTTAGAATATTACATCAACTTAGCTTAACGCAGCAATAGGGGTTGAGAGGATTGACTCCGATTTTGAAAGAAATTCTACTGTGGGTGAAATGCTATCAAACAGATAGCGATGAAAAGAAGAGCTGACTGGTGTGGCCAACTTCACTGCTGTCTTATTTCAAGAAATTGCCAAACTTCAGCAACCACCACCCTGATCAGCCAGCAGTCACGAACTTTGAGGCAAGACCCTCCACTAGCCAAATGATTATCAATTTCTGAAAGCTCAGATGATGGTTAGCATTTTTTAGCAATACTTTTTAAATTAAGGTATGGACATTGTTTTAGGCATAATGTTATTGCACACTTAATAAACTACATCATAGTGAAGTATAACTTTTGAAAGCACTGAGAAACAACAACAACAAAAAAATGATTTGACTCCCTTTACTGCAGTGTTTGCTTTACTGTGGTGGTCTGAAACCAAACCCAGAATATCTCTGAGGTATACTTCTACAAGACTAACAGAGAACAACACTGTAGCGATTGTAAGTCTTCTCTATCAATAATTACTTTAAATGTAAGTAGATTAAACTCCCCCATCAAAAGACATAAAATGGTTGAACAGATAAAAAAAGAAAAAGAAGACTCAACTATGCCCTGTCTACAAGAAAGTCCCTTTAGATTTAAGGACACACAGAGGCTGAAAGTGAAGTGATAGAAAAAGATATTTGATGCAATTGGTAACCGAAGGAGAACGGGAGTGGTTGCACTGATATCAGACAAAATAGAATTTAAGTAAAAAAGTCACAAGAAACAAAAAAGGACATTATATAACAATAAAAGCATCAATTGACCAGTAAGAAAGAAAAATTATAAATGTATATTATATGTGTGTATCCAACCTCAGAGTGCCTAAATGTATAAAGTCAACATTGACAAAACAGAAAGTATCTATGGCAATACAATAGGAACATTTAATACCTCGTTTTAAATAATGGATAGAACATCCAGATGGAATTTCAATAAAATTTTTTTTTAAACGGAGAACTTGAACAGTACCATATAAGGAAAACAAATCTAGTAATATATATAGAACATTTACCTAACAACAGCAAAATACACATTTCTCTTAAAGGTACACACATCTTTCTCCAAGATATATCTGATGTTGGGTCACAAAATAAAATCTTAACAGATTAGAGAGGACTGAAATCATACTGAGTACCTTTTCTCCCCATGATAAAATGAAACCAGAAATCAACAGCAAAAGGAAAACTAGAAAATTACAACATGTGAAAATTAAACAACACATTCTTAAACAACAATGGGTCAAAGAAGAATTCAAGGAAATAATTGGAAAATACCTCAAGAGAAACAAAAATGAAAACACAACATATAAAAAGTTATGGAATGCAGAAAAAACAGTATTGAGAGAACTTCAGAGCACCTACATTAAAAAATAAAGCTCTCAAATAAACCATCTAACTTTACATGTCAGTGAGGTAGAAAAAGAAAAAAACTAAGACCAAAATTAGCAGAAGGAAGGAAATAACAAAAGTCAGAGCAGAAATAACATATAAAATAGAAAAACAATAGGAAAAAACAATAAAACTAAAAGTTGGTTACTTGAAAAGATTAAAAAATTGATAAACCCTTAGACTAAGAAAAAAGATAACATATTCAAATGAGTTATTTAAAAGAGACATTATAATTGATGCCACAGAAATAAAAAGGATTGGGCTCAATTGATTAAGCGTCTGACTCTTGGTTTTGGCTCAGGTCATGATCTCAGGGTTGTGAGATGAGCCCAAAGTCGGGCTCAGCCAGGAGTCAACTTAAGATTCTCTCCCTCTGCCCTTCCCACATGCATGCATGCACTCTTTCTTTCTCGCTCTCTCTCAAAAAAAAATAAAAATAAAAATAAAAAATAAAAAGGATCATTAGAGACTACTATGAAAGACCACTTTTTAAAGACTATTACACCAACAAACTGGATAACTTAATAGAAATGGATAAATTACTAAAAACATACAATGTACCAAGACAAAATATATAAAATATATGTAATATACAAAGTGTGTATATATACATATATATACACACAGTATATTTTTTCACAAGTTTTGGAGATTAGGACCTGGACATCTCCGTTTGAGGGCTGTTATTCTGCCTATCTGTGAATTTATTAGGTAAATGGCAAGGTGGTATTAAGGTTGCAAATGGAGTCGCTAATCAGATGACCTAAAGAGATTATCCTGAATTATCCTGGTTTACCCAATGAGATCACAAGGGTCCTTTTTTTTTATTATTTAATTTTTATTTTTTATAAACATATTTTTATCCCCAGGGGTACATGTCTGTGAATCGCCAGGTTTACACACTTCACAGCACTAACCATAGCACATACCCTCCCCAATTTCCATTACTCCACCCCCCTTCCCAGACCCCC